>VNJN01003870.1:0-105183 GCA_008042485.1 Drosophila mayri | reverse complement strand
TCACAAGGAAATTGCTTTAAATTTTCCAGGTAATTAATTTGAACTAAAATGCATTTAATTTGTTATCTCTGTCAAAGTTAAGATATAATGGAGACATGTTGAGAGGGAGATTTGATTAATTTATCTGATTTATTTATTAGAAAATAATGCACTTTACATATTCCTGAATATTATTGGGTATGAGACATGAATTAAAATATTTATTAAATTTATTAAAATTAAAATCCTCTTCCCCTGCATTTTCTTATACATTTTTCATTAATTTTCCCTGAGCAAATATCATACATTAATTTCAAGAGATGCCCACCGATAAGCTGCCATTCCCCGATAGAGTCATCAACACGCAAAGACCTCGGTCTATACTCAAAAGACTGGACTTTAATTAAGCTCACGATCATGAGGAGCCACTTGGCGGTGCAATTAAAAAATCCAAGGCTGGAAAAATCAAGCAACTTCACTCACTCGCAACACGCTGAAAAACTACGAGAAAATTAAAAAGGAGGCGTTGCTGTGTGAATGGACGAATAAAATGGATGGAGCTGAGACTGAACGAGACTGGGTATGATGAGATTCGCTATCAGCCATAGGCCACGCCCCCCTAGGGGGGCGTGAGTGGCAATTTTTCGCGCTGAGTGCAAATTGCAAGAGGATCGCTGTGATCCCGGGGGAACGCATGGCTTTTCCCCGTTGTGCAAATAAGCAATTAGTTGGCTTAATAACTCAATGGCCTTGCAACCGGTTTTGCCTTTTCCTAATAGAATTTTATACACACCAATATAGAAGGGGGGACGTGCGGGCCACAAAGTTAACTTTGCCTTTTTGCTAAAACAGTCCGCGTAAAAGTTAGCTGGCAACAAAGTTGAAGCCGGGGCCACAAAGTAAATGAAGCCGCCGCCGCCGCCACTGCCGACGATGCAGCAGCCTCAATTTAAAATTAAGCTCATGAAAAGTAGTTAACCTCGAACCGTCCTACTCCCCTCTTTGCCAAAAGCCGTTAACTACAGCACAAAGTCAACACGAAGAGGGAGAGGGAGAGGAAATCCTCGGAAAAACCCTCTTGTTCGCATTAAAGTAAGCATGAAATTAAAGCTAAACCAGAAAGGCGACCAAACGCCGCTCTACCCTTCTGATGGATGCATGGCTTGTGGGTGGGTGGTTGGCTTGTGGTGAGCTCAGGGGGGTTGTTGGCTATGAGAGCCCCGGAAAATGAGGCTAAAAGCAGCGCAAATGTTGCCTGCATTGTTGCAGCATCAAATTAGCAGCCTTGTTGTATTAAAAAGTAGCGCGAAATTCACATTTTTCGCCCATTGTTGCTGCCGAAAAGGGAGCTCAAATGACCTCAGCACTTAAAAGAATGGTTAAAAGTTAAGGGAATAATATAAAAAGAGGGTTAAATAATAAAAGAAAAATGTAATAAGCGAAACTAGTTATAAAATAGTCAATGATAATATAAACCGAAAAATAATAAAAAGTTCAAAGAAAAAATACAGAAATTAATTAGTATTAAAAAGGGAAAATATAATAAACTACAAATATATATAAATAAATAACAAAATTGGAATTTTAAATGCTTAGAAACTTTTCAAATTAATAATGCAAATTCTCACATACAAATAAAATGTTTTATTTATATCTTTTGTAATTTTCTAAAACTTTTCCTATGGCTTTCTTTTCAAAATTTGCTTAAAAAGCTATCCTGATACATTTCAAATTTATTAATAAAATTTCTATAAATATTTTTATAAAGTGTATTTATCTTATTTTAATTTTTACATCTTTTTCTTTATTTCTCTCTCTGTACCTAATAATACAACCCAAAATTCCACTTAAAGACCTGCCCCAGACGCATCTTTTCCCTAAAAACAGCTGCACTTTACTTCTTTCATTCATTTGTCCTGAATTTTCTTTGCTTTCCTTTCCTTTCATGTTCATTTCCTTTTGCTAGCCATTTCCCCCCAGCAAACAGGAGAGGGAAAATAAAAATTACAACACCCAAAGGTGTAATTGAATCAAATGAGGAAAAGCGAAAATTTTTTGAGATTACTTCAAAATGTACGCTCCGAGACGAAACTCATTTCGACTTGGGGCAATCAAATGCAGTTTTTCCCAGGGAAAGATTTTTTATTTCCCATCTTTGCTGCCTGCTGCCTGCTGCTGCTAATAACTGAAAAGTCAAATCAACGCAGGGGGGTTGTATTTGAAGTGTATTGGGGGTTGATTTTTAGGGGAGCAGCAGGGAGCCTGGGAGCCAGCAATCAGTGAAAGTGCCTGCCACAGGCGTCTGCCGCTTCCGGTGCGCCCAAAAACGGAAGCGGAAGTTGCACACGCCGCAATAGCGGAAAAGCGAGAGGAACACTTTTCACGCACATATGCGCCTAATCATCATCATCAGCATGGCAGTCCTTGTCGTCATCAGCATAATGCGGTCGAAAAACATTTAGAGACGGAATTATGACAGGCCCGTAGACAAAGCCCCCAGACGAAGAACAAACTAGAAAGGAGCCCAGGACTCTGCAAAGGAGACTACAAATGCAATTGCCTAAGACAGTGATGGCAGATGCTATATATAATTGTATATTCATAAAAATATACCAAAGAAAGGCAACATTTATAAATAATAGTAAACAAGTTTTATCAATTTTAAAGACCATTTTCCTTTTATATAGAAAAAACATTCTTAAAAAATATATTTCTGATATCTTTAGATTAAAATTATTAAACAAATTACTAATTTTTCCTTAAGAAGACTTTCCGCAGCACTGGCTTAAGCAGACTCCAAACTGCGATTGCTAAAAGATCCGAAAAGTAGACTGGAAAAGCAGATTTTTCGCTTAGCAGCGGGAAAACTGAGGAAAATCGGTGGGCAGAGAAAGAGGAAGCTGCAGAGCCAAAGCCAGTAGCCCAGACCAACATCAGTCTGGTGATTTATGTGCACTGTTGAAGGCTCAAATAAGCGTTAAGTTTTCATTTCCGCTGGCGCCGCGCTCACTCAGCGGGTCGCGGGGTCCAAGAAAACCAAGTAAAATATCCTTACAGCATTCCACAAAACTGCTTAAGAAATATTGTTTTCTTTTCGCACAGCTATATAGCCATTGCCATTGCCAAAACAAATTAAGAGAAATGCTAAAACAAAGTACCGACTTTCTTTCGGGGATTTCGGAGCAGCAAGGGGTCCTAAGCAGCAGAGAAAACGTTAAGAAAAATAATTTATGGCGGTGCTAAGCAGCAGGCAGCAGGTAAGTGAGCGGCTGGACAGCCAAAAACGGAAGTGTTTAATAACCATTTTGTGGCATAAAGACATTTTAAGCATTAACGCTTAACGAGTATGGCTTAAAATGTGTTGTGGAAGATAAATAAAGAGGAAATTATGATGCTTGAAACATAAATCAATCATTAAAGCATTTATATTTATTTATTTTAAATTTATTGCAAAAGAATCCTGTTAGAGGAGCTTAATAAATATATTAAAGATGTCATTTAAGTGACAAAAAGTGTTAGCTATAAAAATATATTACACAAATTAATTAGCTTAGAATAACTATAAATAAATATCCTTTAAAATAACATCCTATTTTCTACTTTTAACCCTTAGCTTCCACCCCTTATATTACCAATTAAAACCCATTCTACTGCCAATGATCTAAAGCCAAGAGTTTAACCTGTCATTGTTAATCGCACCTGGGAGCTAAGTAAGGCAATTAATTAAATGCAAGGAATCCCTGTTAAAATATCTTTTCAACTGCTAAATGGCCAGTGGGGGGGTTGAGGGCCAACTTTTATCCCGAATGATATTTTTGCGAACTTGAACTAAACTTGACTTGGCATTTTATTTATTGCTTAAATATTTCTACCTGCTCACTCCCCCGCTAACAAATTGTTAAAGAACTCTCTGGCGTACAATGCGGCGTATACGCAATTTATCAAGGCAACCAACAACGGCAATTAATTTGTGCGCTCGCTCAACAACATCAACTTTTATAAATCAAACGTAACGAGCGTGTAAAACCTGTCGGGGGGAGAACAAGTATATGTACCGCCCCCCTTAAACATTTTTCGGGGGTTGATTTTTCATTAGGTGGTGGCATTTTTACAGCTCCACCTGCCTACCCCCCTCACGGCCTTCAATAAAGTGAAACAAAAGCAACTTTTCAAATAAAACTGAATGGGAAAAATATTTACAATTGACTGGGAAACATTTTTACCATTTGGCAGGCGTGACTTTGCCTTTATTTCATTGTTTTTTCTTTTCTCTCTCTCCTGTGGAGGCCCACGTTGCGTATGAGTTATTTATTTTTGAATTATTGGCATTTGAAACTTTGCAAAAGATGAACGTGCTGCTTGGGGGATTTGTTATCTTTATTCGATTAGTGGTAGGAGTTAGGAAGCATAGGAATGATAAATGATCCTTGTTTATGGGTATTTAAAATTTTGGCAAGCAGATTAATGGGGTTTTAGCTGGGAAAAAGGGGGTTATTGCTGGCAAAGAAAAGAGTTTTAAATGAAAATTAGTAGAAACTAATGTGTTTTTCTGTGATTTATGAACTTAAATAAGAATAAAACCAATAATTTCATTTTAAAATTCTTTATTTTTAAGCTTTTAAGCTAAAAGTCATTATATAAATCGTAAATCTTCAAGCATAATTCATTTTTAAGCCATTTTTCTTGCCTGAATTTACAACTTGAGCTTCGAGTGGCACTCAATTATACCATTTTTCTTGGAATCTGCCATCATCCTGGCCATCTCATCCTGAAATCCGCTTTACATCGTTTGTCAGCAGCAACTTCTGTTCTTCTATTCGCTAAGAACCCAACGGAACAACAATAACATCAACAATGACAACGACAACAATTGCAGCAGCAGCATCCAACAGCAACAACTACAATGGCAACACCCACACACACACAGAGGAATGTGGGAAATCAACGAAGGAAACACGAAAAGTTGCATAAGCGATGTTCCAACTCACCTGACAAACTCAAAAAGGCAGCTGCCGCTTGCAACAATAACAAAAAGGGGGCCACAAGAACAATTTGCCACTGCAGTGGGACATCCCCCGCCCCCTGGCAGGTCCCTTAACCCCTTCCCACGTATACACACCCTGCTTATAGCCCATAGCCCTTAGCTACTACACAACCCCCGCGCCACCCCTGTGGAAGCGCTACATTTTGCGCTTTATGCACATTGTTTATGAATTCTCGCGAACAAAAACTTTGCCCATGGGAGGAAGAGAAGGTAATGGAGGGCCGATTACACTCAAAAAATTTTAATAGATAACAAATTTTGATACATTATTTTAGAGGAATTTATAATAAATATATTAAATCATTAAAATAATTAAAAATTATATTTTTTTTGTGATGAAAATAAATTAAATCTTCGGGAAATTAAATTTATTCTTGGTTTTAAAATTGAAAAAATATATATAAAAACCTACTGGCATTATCATTATTTTATTGAAAATACCTACATTTAATTTCCTTTTTTGCAGTGCATAAGTTCGCTGGGCAAAAGGCCCAAAGGGCTACGAGGCTCTTGCGCTGAATGGTTTTACGATTATTAACCCATAAAGTATTCATTGAAGTGAGTTTTGAGTGGCCCAACTGGGCTCGCAGTTTTTGGCTGCCCCTCCACAACCCCTTCCCCCTTTGACTGCCCCTCCACAACCACCACCTTCGCTGGCTTTCGGCACGCAAAAGTGCAATAACAAACAGGAACAGACCGGCAGGCAGGCCAGCAGCAGCAGCAACAACAAAAGGCGCCACAAGTTGGGAGCAGCCTTTCGGCTCTGCCGTTTTCATACTTCATTCGCTTTGTGCATAGTCTGTCGCCCCCCTTCCAGCTTGCCTCCCCTTTTCCCAGGCCTTCTGCATCTTGCCAGGCAACCTTGTCTGCAAGTTGCTGATGTTTTTGCTGTTGGCTTTTTATTTTGCACGGCACTCTTGAGTTGGTCGCCCTCTCTGCCCCACTTCCACTCCCACTTCCACTTTTGCTCTCCAGTTGAGTGCCCTTCCATTGGTTTTGCATGTTATCTGGCTCCATCGGTCGGATCCCCCCTTAAGCAGAGATGACAATGCAGATTTTAAATAGCCAATAAGAGGAGCTTTAATTTTTTTTAATTTAGGAATTCAAATTAATACAATAATTTATAGGGAAAATAAGTTTCCAGTCTCTTAAAGCAATATTTGAAAAACTAACTTTTATTTATTTATTTTATTTTATTTTATTTGATTTAATTGATTTTATTTAATTTAATTTTATTTATTTATAAAATGTATAATTAATGTATTATGTATGTATTATACAAGTACTTTATTTTATTTTATTGCCATTTATTTAGCATTTTTTAAATATATGTTACAAGTTCTTTTTCATCTCTCTCATTTCTTCGTATCTTTTGTTGTTTAACTATTTTATTTATTATTTTTTTGTATGCAACTCACCAACACTCAAGGCTCAGACCCTCAACTCTCAAACCCCTTTTGAGTGCCTTAATTTATGCAGCCAACAAAAGTGAATATTAAAAGTTTTCAATGCGCTCCGCTGTATCTTTTGCTGTGGTTAGCTGCATCTTCTCTTCTCCGTGATTCTGCGGTTCCATTTATGTAGGCGTCGGCGGCTCTTCGGGGCTGTGCTCTTCAGATGATTATGATTACATTATTATTTTTAATATACTATATTATAATGGCTTCTTCTTTTACTTAATGAACACAAAGGCAGCAAAAGATGAAGGCAAACATAGCTACTGAGGCAGAGGAAATGTAGAGATATTGAAAAGATTTTTAAGATACAAAAGGAGAAGAATCTGAAGACGAGTCAAGGTGTATCAGCTTGTAAGAATGATTTAGTAGTGAAGATATTTTCCAAACAAATGTAGTTTCAACATTTTCATTATCAAAATAACACATTAAATTAACCTACAACTCTAAGATTATCTCAAGATAAACGTAAAAAAAAAACAATCTACAAAAACAATTCCCATTTTTATTACCTTTTCCCTATAACCACACTTATCTCCCCGCAACCTTTTTAATGTCCCCCCGTCATAATCTTCGCTTACACTGCACAACCGAGCGTTAAAAAACTCATTCGATACACTTAAATTATGACCCAGGACCCTGTACTCAAAGGACCAGCAGCTACCCTTGTATATATATCTATCATCCCGAGCTGTCCAACCCACAAATCTTCCATCTCTTTACGTAAATAGAATTTATCAAATTTAATTTCACGCTTCATGCGCTCATTTCTATTTAAGTTTGAGTGTCGTGTCCTATCGAGAGGCCAAGGAGCCAGGACCAAGGAGGGCCTGGCAAGCAGGAAAAGGGCCAATGAATGTCAAAAATTGTGACCGTAAATGACGGGGGGTTGGGCCCCCAATGAGCACTATAAATCTGGCCCGAAGATAGCCGGAAAAATGCTAACGAGCCTGGAAAATCTAACTCACACTATCGGAAGGGAAAAATGGAAAGCGGAAAAAATACGGAAAATGATGAGGGACAGGACACTTAAAGTTATGAAATGGTTTCGGTTTAAGTACAAATATTTGGACTCACACACATCCTATATCACTTGGCCCCCGTGACAGGATGAGGCCCGAGTTGGGGGTCCTGGGAAAAAGGGGCACACACAAATTTCCATGTCAAGTGTTGTTCGAAAGTTGTTTTCGGCTTGACTTGGTTTCCTTCTTGGCATAAATGTAATCAAAAATGTATTCAAATTGTTTTTATGGTGGCCATGTTTAAACTTTCTGACATTTCGCACATAAATTTTTGATATATGCGCCAAAATGTCTCCATGGATGGTGATATGGTGTGGAAAATTACTTTGGATTTTAATGAGTTGTCTGTTGATTTTTGAATGACATGAGGCTGTTGCTTCTTTGAAGAATTTAAGAATGAAATCCTTAAAATTTAAATTACAAATTTAAATAAATAACAAAACCTCTTATAAATTCATAGATGTTTCTCAACCGAATGAAAACATATTTCCGGCTCTTTGTTAAGCTAAAAACCCTTAAAATTTACCTTTCAACCAGATAATTAACGGATTAGACTAAAACTACAACTTCCTGGACCCTTAACCCCATCAGAGGCAGAGAAAGGAAAGCAACTTGGCCATAAACATTTTCCTAATCAGCCCACAAAACTTGACCCTTCACATCAGGCATCGTGTGTGGGTTATACTCGAATTTTAGCCCGGGTCTTAGTGCAAAATTTTCCAAGAGCTTGCACTAAAAAGCAATTAAAATTTTACACGACCATTTGCGCAAGACAATTATGAGTACCACATAGCCACCACCAAGCGAAGCCAGAGGATGGGAGAGAAGGCGACACAGCCCAGCGTCTAGAACAAGTCCAACTACGTCAACATTATGCCAAGACAATAAAACGACAGCGAGTGCCGCCGCCAGGGAAAGCAGGCAAGAGATTTGTTGGCCAAATGCCACACACTCCTCCTCCTCCTCCGAGGAAGGACCCAGGACCGCCCGTTGCTTAACTGGCAGTCATACCTACAAGGCATAACACCCAACAATTTCCACACATTTACGGCATACACAGGTAAGGTTGCAAATTTTTAAGGCTCCCAGCGACTGGCCAAAAAAAGGAAAAACAGAATATGTGGCCAAGAAAAAGCGACCACTGCAAATTGAATTGTAACCAAAGTCGAGCCACCAGAGAGGACGACGAAAAAAACGGTGGATAAAAACTAAAGGGGCTTATGTTATGGCTAAGCAAGACAAAGGACACACAGAAAAAAGTTAGAAAAAAGTTGTAACATACAAATTTGTATATAAGAATTTTAATTTAGAAAAAAGAAATTTAAGGAATATTTTCTGCGAAAGTTTAGTAATTTTATTGATGTCTTTAAAGCGAATTTTAAATTAATTTTAATAATTTTATTAGAAGAAAATGTTTAACTAAAAATTTAATAAACTATTGAAAAATATAAACAATTTTTAAAGATACCAATTGAAAATTATAACAAATTTTTGAGAGTAAAATCTTTTTCGTCTAAACCAAAAATTCAAAGAAAATCTTGCTCTGAAGTTAAATACAAAATGTTTAAAATATAAAAAATATTTTAAAAATTCAGAGACTAATCTGTAATTATACTAACACATTTCTTTAATTTTAATTATTAAAATTTTGTTTCAGTGCCTTAAGTTTTGGTTGCAAGCCCATTAGTTGGCAGCAAGTTATGACTCTATTAAAAAAGCAACGCCCTGCTGCACTTGCCACCGTCGCGGAAGTTTGGACTCCAGGGGCGTGGCTGGATCCTCCCAGGAATATATGTCCCAGAGTCCTCTACCCTTATCCTCCCCCCTCCCTCTCTTTCTCTCTTAGCCAATCCGCGGACTCCAATAAACATTGGCAATATGGCAATTGCAAGCGCACAGCTGGCCAAGAGCCTTTGATTACACAAAGCCATAATTGTCAGAGTCAGAGGAACCCTTGGGGGAAAATATTAAGCAAAATATTTTAATTGCAGTCTGATTGAATTTTAGAATTTCAAGTTTTGGCCATAATAAATTCAAGTTGTCAATTGCCAAAGACCGACCAGCCATTAGCAGCCAAGGACCGACGATTGAATGACATTTACCACAAGCCAATAATCTAATTTTTGGCCTGGCTAAAAGCCTGCTTAAATTGTTTTTTCGGGGGCAATAAAAGTTTACCTGAACCGAGCTGCTGGTGGGAATAAGAAACCAAAACGAAAGGCTGAATAAAATACCAGAACACACAGCATACAGTCGAGGGAAAATGCCGAGGAAAAAGGGGAAAAGCTTGTGGTTGCACGCCTGATGCAATTTACGGCGCTTTGTTAAACGCTTCAACATGAAACCGAATGCTCAGATAGTCCACAGGCTGCAGGACGATGGGTCAGGCCAGGGACTGCAAAGGATATACAAGTTAAAGGCAACATCCGTTCTTGGCCCAAGCCCCGGCTGTGGCCATAAACAAACTCAACGCTCGGCACTGACCGTACCCGGCCAGCTATAAAACAATTTCGCATATGGCTCCCCCAAGCCCCAGTGCCTCTTGTTTTTCCTCATCCTTGTGCTGGGGCACTGAGAGAAAGTCTTGGAAAATATTTGGGAATTAAAAAAGAGTTCCAAAAAATATTAAACGGAAGAAAAGGTTTAGAGAACTTAAAATTTTTAGGGAAATATCAAAGGAAAGTTTTAGAAAATATAAAATAAAATGTAATAAATGTTTTAAAAATAAAAATTTATTAAATTTATATTTTTTAGAATTTAAATTGATGTTTAAACCTTATAAAAAGAATTTATCAAAGGTTAAAGTTAAAATACAAATTATGTAAGCCTTGAAAACCCCTAAAATACTTCTAAAAAACCTTACTTTTTCTATAAATCAACCCTTTTTTTCCGAGTGTGTCATGTTGCTACTTGGTCCTGGCCAAAGCTTGTGGTTGTGTCCAGGACTCCTTCGTATCGCCCCCGCTGGTGGCATACACCAACACCTGGTAAGCGCCTTTGTTGTGCTCCGGTGGCTCCGGTGGCCGAGTGTTGCATACTTTTTCCAGCTGAAGTCCTCCTGCAGCCGGAATTGTTGTGGCTCTTCCTAGGCAGAAGCTTGTTTTTCTTCCAATATTTTCTCACATTTTTTAGAAGCTCCTCCTCTCTGTTCGCTGTTTTTTTTTCGATATTCAACACTTTTGGCCCGCTGGCAAATATTATGCCAAGTTAAGAAATAGTTTGGTTACTGGGTTTTTTGTTGCGGCCAGTTTTTGAGCCCACTAATTGTGGCGTGCTGGAGGAGTCAGAGGAGGAGTTGCTAAAGTTTTTCTAATTAAAATCACAATAAAGCTTGGCCATTGTGTGAAAAGTCTAAGGCGCTAAAACCGCGACTCCACATCCAGCTCCTGCTCCTGCTACAGTTTCTCTAAGCCACACAATGGCCATTTTGAAAACGTTTTGTGGCCTCAACTTTTTCTGTCTCATTAAAAAAAAGGTGAGGTGAGGCTGGCAGCCGCTGTTGTCTTCTCATTAAAGCCCAGCTTTGGCTCATAAGCCAAGTCATAATTGAAATGGAAAATGCCTTTGACTTTGACTTTTCTGCCCTGCTTTAATTTCCATTTGCCAGGACCTCGAAATCCTTGTACTTGCGGCGGTCAATCCACTTAAGCCTTCGAGGACCCTTTTGTGTGTGTGGGCCAAAGTTGCTCGATTATGCTTGAACTTACCAAAGCCTGGTCAATGCCAAAGCGAGTATTGATTTTGTAATTGTTAAAGCTTTTGTGGGGTAAAAAGGGGGTAATTAAGGTTGGGTTTAAAGGGTATAACTCTGAGGATAATGGTTTTTAATTTATGATTTAAAAAGGATGAAATGTTTAACAATTAAATAATGTTTAAACCAAGGAAAGCTAAAACTACGACTTAATAGTTAATAGTTCTTTTGGGAATTCTTCATAATAGTTTTCATAATAGTTCTCTCAAAGATTCTAACTTTTCCCTTTTCCTTTCCCTAATTTCCCTTTTCTTAAATCCACAACATTACCCCTACTCCCCTCTCTCTATTTCATCCTTAATCCCCATCATCTTATTGATTTTGTTTCACCTTTTCAAGGTCCCAGAATCGGAGTTCGTCCATATATCACAAGTCAATTTCCTGGGGTCATAAATCACCACGAATAGTGCAAATTTCGTTGACCAACCGCACTATATATACATACCATGGTATATGCCATTTGTCTGTTGTCTGGGGAAGGTCCAAGGGGTCCTGCCCCATGTATCGCTGCACTGCATCCGCCTGACAATTATAAATTGTAACCTTGCACAAGCTCCGTGTGACATAATCGCGTTCGAATCCAATTTGGCCACGTGTAAGTGCAAGGGCAGGAGGCGATTAATATTTTGTCTGGCGATGATGAATGGTTGCCGGCAACTGCAGTGCGCCACTGATTGAGTTATTGGCAGAGGGAAAGGGGTAGCAGGAGGCCAAGCCGGGATGCAAATGCGATAGCAACACCTACTACATGGCCACAGACTTGTTCCCGGTGCCTGGCCAAGCGTAGAGGAGTCCAGCTCATCGGCATCTCCTACACTCAACTGTAGGAGCAGGAGGAGTAGCAGCAGGAGGAGCAGGAGAAGCAGCACCAGGAGCAGGAGCATCAGCAGCAGCAGCCTTTCGGTCAAGTTTATTGTGTTAGCATTAAACAAGACCAAAGGCTGCGGGCGAAGGCGAAGGCGTAAGCGGTGGTAAGGGCTCTGCATCACTTATCCGGGCAACGAGCCATGCATACTGAAGCTATGGTTAAGGCACTGCCAAAAAAATGGGATTTAGACGTCCAGAAATAATCATAATAAAATTTATAAATATTTTTGTAGTTTGATAAAATATTTTTAATCCTTTGTACATTTTATATTCTTTTGGTAACTTCATAATTTTCTTGATAAACATTTTTATATAAAGCCTATAAATATGGTTTTAACTTAAAACATAATAATATCGTTTACTTGAGGTTCTTATAGATTAATTTCTTTATAATTTCCAATCAATTATGATGAAAAATCATCTAAAGTTTCAGCACATTTTCATATAATTTTATATTTTTGAAAACGCAAATTAACTAAAGGCAAAAAAATTAAATAAATATTCTATTTTTTCCCTCCTTAATTAAAATTTCAAATTTATTTATTTATTTAAAAAATTACCCTTTTCTCCCAGTTCGAACCAAGTTCATAGGCAGCAAGCAGGAGGCCTATTGTTTGGTCAGTCTTGGCCATGTTCGTTAAGTGGGTGCAGCAGGCAGGCTCGAAGGACTCGCAGGACTCGTAGCACAGTAATTACAAGCAGACGAAGCGGAGACCCATCTGGCCGACAGGATCTGTCTGTGGCAAGGACATGGTTAGTCCTGTCCGTCGTCGTAGGAGTAAATAAAACTGTGCAGACAATTAAGTTTGTTTTGCCTGGCCATATTCTTTTTACTTTTCGCCCTCTCTCCCGTCTCCCATCTCCTTTCTGGCCAAAAACGAATTGCACGTTACGTTTATGGCCAAGTCGAGCAGGTAATGGCTTATCCTGGTCTTCCTGGTTTCCTCTCTTCTGGCCAAGAAATTGCACTAATTGTTGTTGGGCCGGAGAAATGCAGGGAATTGGCTTTTTTTGGGGGACAAAATTAATTTGCCAACGAATTCGATTTTTGTCTTTGTGGCTTGTTGATTAAAATTCAGTTCTTGGAAGTTCATTTTGGGGATAAAAGGTTGGGTTTATCCTTGATCCTAAAACGATGTTAGATTTTTTACTGAGCTTTGCCTGCAAAAATAATTAAAAACTTAAAAACTAATTAACTTATAATTAGTTTTATATATATTTAAGCTTTTTTTATAATTTTGTGAACTTCATAAAGCTTAATTCTGTAGAAAAAAAACCTATTCTTTGGTTAACAATTACCATTTAAATAAATCTTTTACCATTTCCTTTGTGCAACTTCTGGGCTAATAAATTGCCTGTCACCTGTCGATGGCTCCATTCTCCAATTTCTTGTCAACTAAGTCGTCAAGCAGGGCAATTGTCCTTGATGACCTGCTCAACACGATTCAGCTTCAGCTCCTGCTCGGTAGCTTTTCCAAGGAATTTTCATTCATTTTCATTCTGTCCGCTTTTTTGGCTGTCTGTCGCCCTCTTCTCTTATTTACATTCAATTGGCAAACGACGCTTAATAGAAGGACGTGAGCGTTGGCGTGCTGCCACTATCTTCACATCCATTTTATTGTCCTTTTTCTTTTTGTTTTTTTTTATATCCTCTCGTTTTTGGTGATTTAATGAAATGATAACGTCGAAGGGAGTGTAGTTTAGAAAGGGCAACGAAATTATTGCGTTGGTGGAGATTTTGAGAGATTTTACACTGTAAATATTTTATTTATTGGAAAGTTCGCTCAAAAAATTATAAACAATTTGTTGATAGTTTTTGTTTTCGATTAGAAATAAAAAAACAAGTCTTGTACTTTAAGATTTATAGTTTTTATTCATAGTTTCTATTTATAATTTCAATTTCTAGCAGTTTCCTTGAAGTTTTGTCGCTTTGACAATCAATTTAGCACTTTGAAATGATATCCTATCCATGACCTCTCTTCTCCTGGATGTCCTGCACATTTCTTATCCTTCGGTTTAGTTGATTGTTTCCGCTATGCCATTCACCATCCTGCCAGGCTCCTTGCCAGGCTCAATGTCATCATCTTGTTTAGTGCCTTTTGTGTTCGTGCTTATTTCGCTTCGCATTTTTCTTCTCGCTTTCGGCTTTCGCTTTCATTTTCATTTCCATTTTGTGTTAATTACCAATTTAAATGCAAACTTTGGACTGATGAAGATGGATGTGACACTGGCGAACAAAAGGATCGCTCGTCAACGTGTCCTGTCTTATTTTCCGCACAGTCCTGCCGGGTCCATTGTTTTGCCGCAGAAAGTTGTCAAGAGCTTTTTTTCAAGGTCCCTGCATAAATTGTTTTCTTTTTCTTTTTTTGGGAGGGGAAAACTCTTGGTCAGTGATACTTGGCTTGGGTTAAGTCTTTGAATTAATTATGTAGCATTTTTTGGTAATTTAAAAAGTTCCGGAAACAAAAGGACACGTACAGTTGAGAGGGTCTAAAGTGCGAATTTTCTTAGTAGAGTGGTTTGTGGGAGATTTAATTAATAAATTATTTAATTTATGTATGAAAGGTTTTTTTTTAATTTAATTTAATTAACCTTGTTACTAACTTAAACACTTTTTACAATTTAAACATCATGTTTAAACCTTAAACAACTGTATTGATGTAATTTAATTCCTAAAAAAAACTCGTAATAATTTTCTAGGCCAAATTCCCTTTATTTTTGTAACCCCAAATGAAAGTTTTATCATAACCAAACCTCCACACAAATTGATTTAAATTGTTGGCTTCAATTTTCAATCAATTTTCAACTGACCAACTGTCCGCTTCGTCCCGACCATCAATCAATCACGACTCCTGCCCGAAGTCAGCACTCAGTATAGAGTGCAGCTTGTACAGTGCAGTACATAAACAAGGAACGTGCAGTGGCACACATAAATAACCCCATTACGAACCTAATTACAATCAATAACAATTTTATTGCCTGGCAAAAGCGACAAAAGCGAAAGAATGTCAGAACACTGGCAGCGGCGATATCGATCTTACTTGTTGACATGAACCAATTACAAGGCAACAAAATGCACCGCCTGCTGTCTGCAGCCAAAGGAAATTTATATAGAAAACTTGATAATTGAAAGGAAAACTGAAAACAGTAAGGGGGAAGGCATAAGGCGCCCACGCCAAAGCCAAAGCAAACAGCACGAGCGAGAAAACTGGTTGACAAAATAAACTGCAGGCTGCTAGGAAAACCCGCCCACTAACAACTAAGTTGTAACTACGATTAAAAAAAAAGGAGAGAAAATAAAATAAAAATAAATTATATAGGAAGCAGTTCCCTCTCTGGGAACCCAGCTTGAGGTGTTGTTTGAGGTGTTGGCTTTGTGCTCTGTAATTAATTATTTGATAAAAGTACAAGGCATTAAGTCAATTAAAGCTAAATTTATGCCAAACCTTATCTGATGCTGACAAAAGGCGTGATTAATGCTAGAAGCTAAAACGAGTTATTAGATCCCAGTTTATCTCAGCTTTTAAACTAGTTTTAGTGGCCATTAAGTTCAGTTTGAAGATAAGAATAAATATAATTTTATACTTGAGGGAAAGGCTCTTAAAAAAAATTTAAAATAAATATATAAGGAAATAATAATATTAAAAAATAAAGGTAATATTTATGTGTGATTGACTTTAATATTAAATTTGTATTAAAGAATATAAATAATAAATAAACCCAAGCATCCCTTTAAAACAAAGGATCAACATCTTCAATAAAATCCGCCTGTCAGCCAAGAACTTCCTACCAAACTGCCTCTACTTTAACAAATTTGAACCAAAATAAAGCTAATAGATTTTCTTCCAACCATTATTTATTTTGCATCATTTATGCATTTCCCCACAAAATAAAAAACCACAACAAAATTGCCGGGCAATCAATCAAAAAATAAAAAATAAATAGCAAAGCAAAGGCAAAACCAGGATCCGCCAATTTAAACGCTCATTAAAGGAGAACGAAGGACGACATCCAAGGGGGGCATGGAAATGTCCAAAATGGGAACTGCGACAAGCGCACAGTTTGCTAATGTTGACGCCATTATTGTATAATTTTCGTTAAATGGGCGGGGCAGTCGGCGGTCGGTCATTTGTATAGCAAACCGCAAATGTCGCCGCCGCTGCTGAGGTTTTCCTAGCCGCTTTTCATGATTTTTTTTCACCGACCATTTGCTTTCTTTTTTTGACAGTTTCCGCGTCATTTTTCTACGGCAATCTGCATTCAGAAAAAATTTTATATTATCATTAAAAAATTATTCATAAATTAGAAAAGATTAAATATAAACAAAAATACAAATATAAGGATGTAATGTTTAGTAGTTTATTCTGAAAGGTTTAAAAAGGTTCTTTAAAAAAAATTATATATTTTTAAATATAAAAATAACTTTTAAAAATTAAAAAAATATATATTTTGAAATCCTACGAATGCTAAAATCCCCCCTAAAATATTTCTCAGCGTAGCTCCAAAAGTCTAGTGCCATTTTTGGAGGTGCAAGCCCAGACTTCGTCATTATTTCGGCATTATGTGTGTGCTAGATGGAGGGAGAACGGGGAGCGGATGAAGCTACCAAGTTATGGTTCCTCGCAAACATTCGTAAATGTCATTAACAGTTGTAACGGCTTCGGACCACGCCCACAAGCACCCCCAAAACCCCCAAGAACTTTATGCGGTACGTCCTGTGAGCTGAACAAAAAAAAATGAATCAGGAAACGGTGGAGCGAGGGAACGGGTATTTTTACACAAAATTACTTCTTTTATTCACAGGCCTGACATCCATCATCATCATCATCGGGCGTAGTTTTGGTGTGGATAATCACTGAAATATGCCCCATCATATTTCTAGTTCTTGAAATCAGCTTTGAGGGGTGTGCTCTGACCTTAAAGTCTGGGAAGTTCTAAGCGAAAATCGATTCTTCAGATTATCTAGATTCCAGATTCTAGATTCCAGCCACTTGCTTAACTGAATAATAATATTTATGGGGTTTTTTGTGATTCTTGGCAGATTACATTTGTATATTTAGTTTTAAAATTTAAATCATTTAACAACATTTTCTAAGGCCGTATTGATTAAGGCATTTTATATACATATATATAAGGTATAATAATAATGTATTATAATGGAATATTTATATAAATATTAAGATCAGTAGCTAGACTTGTCAAATCATCCTTTAATTTAGTCTGAAAACTGAAACACATAAAATACGATTAATATTATTATATCTCAATAATAACTGGCTCAAATAACTTACGATATCATATGGGAGCTCATCGCAAGGTTTCTTAAAACATTTAATAGGTAAAGCCCTCACAAAGTGGCAAAGAGCGCATAATAATAGCCAAGAAATACCCATGTTGATCTATGAGAAGCTCTTAAAAACTGATTTCACCTATACAATATTTTAGATAAACGGAAAATGCTAATTAAGCATAGAAATATAATTAATTTAGCATTTAAAACCAATTATATTGGCTTGATTATTAAATTAAAGATTTATAAAATATAAATGATTTATAAAAAATAAATCAAAAAATAATAAATAATCAAAATTGTGTATGAAAAAACTATTAATTATAGGACTTACATCGATTATATTTTAATATCGAAGCTATAAATAATTTTTTTTTAATATATACAAGGTTTAACGGCTTTTAAATCTATAATTAGATAAAAACAACAATTTTTTAACCCATGACGATATACATTTCTTAAATAAAATCAGATGCCGAACGGAATATTAATATTATAATTATTATATTCCTGGTCTTGGGGGCGGAATATGTGTGAAAGCACTTCTAACGTCAAACGTCTCTGGAATATTTAAAATAGGATTAATAATATAAAATAAAAATATTAACTATTTAGTCACTTACTACGCCCAATTTTTATTATATTATTATTTGTATTTCCCTTTTTTTTTGGTTTATTACACGGGGCTTCGGCTCCCACAAATAGGCAAAGAGCGCAAAATAATAATAGCGATGTAATGAAACGCATCCTGATCTATGAGACGATTTTCGGAAACTGATGAAACAAACAGAGTTTCATTTCTCATTTATATATATGTATATATATTATTACATAAGCTGAAAGTATTCATTAAGCACAGAAATATTTTATAAGTTGGCGTGTACAAACAATTAGATTAGCTCAATTATGAATTTAAAGATTTATAAAATATAAATAAGACTTTAAAAATCAAATAGTAATACAAGTTTACAATTCAGTGCGAAAATACTATTGAGTACAGGGCTTACATCGATCATAATACAAAATCAAAGCTATAAATATAATTTAAAAAAAATATATACAAGGTTTAACAGCTTCTAAATCTATATTTAGTTAAAAAACAACAATTAAGGTATTCTTTTACATTTATTAAATAAAATTAGAAAAAAAAATGTTGCTTAATATGCAATGGAATAATAATATTATTTTCCTGGTCTAGGGGGGCTGGAATATATAAAAAATGATTAATTATATTAAATACAATTATTAACTAGTCACTTACAAAACAAGGCCAATTTTCGTCACACTGGATGGGTGCAGCTCTCACAACAATCTATGAGAAGATGTTCGGAAACTGAAGAAACAAATAGGGTTTTATTCCTCATATTTATATATTCATTTTACATAAGCGGAAAGTATCCATTTAGCATAAAACCCATTTAGGTAATTAGCGTGGAAAATGCTATTCGATTGACAAGTTTATAAGCCCAAATAATAACTCCTTCAGCTTTGCGTTTCTTTTAAGCATAGAAACTATAGATTTATTTATATATATAATTGTGTTGTTTACAAAGTAATGCCTATATGCGTAAGCATAAAAGTGTTAAAAAGTAATGAATATTTGTAAGGGGTCTAGATCTTAAGCGCATAAATTCGTACAGCTAGATGGTGTTGTGGGGGGGTTTTTACTTTAACTAAGCTTATGTCCGAGTGAAGGGTAAGTGTCGCTTATTAAGAATGATCGTCGGCAAAAAGAAAATCAAATTTTGTACTTATTCAATGGGGGATGAAATGAAATCTGATGGTCTGCATATGAAGACGTATTTCTATATACAAATTCGAAACATAAAAGATATAAACAAATTAAAAATCAATATAAAAATGGCCGCTATATATAGTTGCTTCTTCTCAATAGATCTTGGGCAGGATATAGCTGCGCACCTGTGTGCTGTAGCGCTGCCACGACGAGTGATAGCGCGCCTGATTCCTGGCATTCGCACGCGTGGCGCGATGCAGCAGCAGCAGAACAATTAGTAAAAGTCCCAGTACAGGGGGCCAGGCAGGACGCAGGGCCATGGGAGCGGAGAGAGCGAGCAGGGCCAGGATGTCACCCAAATAATTGGGCTGTCGCACCCAACCCCACATGCCGCTCAGCAGCAGACGGCTGCCCTGGTACGTGTGAATCGTCTCGATGTTGGCAAAGATCGGACTCTGCGCGTTCAGTCGGTATTTGTATTTGTAGGCGCAGCTGAAGCGCTTCACCAGCAGTCCCAGGCACAGGAGGGCGCCCACGCCGATCGGAGCATACCAGCAGGAAATGGGCACGCGCTGCTCATAGAAGTACTTGGTCACAGACGTCAGGAGGTAGGGAGTGGCGGCATAGCGCAGGAGCAGCAGACAGCCATAGCCTTCATGCTGCAGCTCAAATGACGAACTCAAGTGATGCTCGAAGAAGATGGCGTCCAGGACGTACAAGACAAGGCAGCTAGCCGAGAGCAAGGTACCGGCATCGTAGTTGACATTGTTCCAGTAATACTTGGCCACATGCAGATAGACGTTGCCCTCCTGCTCGGCCAGATGCGGCTTCTGGGGCCACACCAGCGTCTGGTAGATGTAGCAGGCTGCATACAGCAGCGTACTCACCAGGGACAGGCGATAGTAAAACTGCTTCCAATCCACACGTCCCAGCCACTTGGGATTCAGCTGTCTGCCGAGAGCAAAGTCCACCACGAAGCTCCCGCTCCTGCCATAGTCATTCGTGAGTGTCTGACGAAGCACATTGTATTTGGCGGTGTCCACAAGCCAATAGCTCCAGGCAGCGGCCACAAAGGCGCCGACCAGTCCGTAAATGCAGAAGCGTAGATAGTGACGCAGCACAAAAGTCACAACCGGATAATTCAGATACTCGGCGATGCCGCCGGCAATCAGAAAAGTTATTGCCACTCCCAGCGAGTTGAACTTGTAAGTCTCCCGGGTGAGATGCACCCGGCGTCCCGGCAGCAGGGCCACCAGCAGAAAGGCCACCACATGGTACGAGGCAAAGGCTGCCACCAAATGTGGCTGGAACACTTGGCGCGTCAGGTAGTTTACGTCCAGCAAAATGCTCGGATTGAGATGCTTCAGCTGGCAAGCATTCCTGGCCGTACAGCTCCAGGTAAGATAGTACACAACGGTGGGCACCAGCAGCAGCAAGAGGAAGGCACCCAGCCAGCCGCCAAATTCTTGCGGTGCCTTTAGTTGACGACATGAAATTTCCGCTGGCGTCGCCGACTTTCTAGTGGCATTGAAGCTGCGGAACTCCTCCTCCTCCTCCAGTTCATCTTCCTCTTCGCCTGTGGAGTAGCTCCTCTTGGAGGATTTCTCATCATCGTACACCGATCTGGACACACTGCGACTATAGTGACTGCCGCCATCCTCTGTATTGGTCACTGGCGTTCCAGCCAAGTTTGAGATGGTCTTCGAAACCGATCGCCGTAGTCGCTCGGTGATGCGCTTGCGTAAGGAGTCCGTGTCCACCTCGCTATCGCCCTCGGCACGGATTTCGATGCGCTCCGAGGTGGTGGTGGTAGTGGTGATCGAGCTGCTGCTTATGTAATTCCCACTGTTCAGTGAGCTTGTGTTGAAGGACTTGTTCGGGGCCCTGCTGGATGTGTTGGTGGTCAACGTTAGAGGCAGACTGCTGTTCGTCGACGGACGCACGGGCGATGGCACCTAAGGGGAATACAAGAGAGTGTGTGGATTAGTTAGGTGTTTCTAGGAAGTGATTTCAGGGATTTGCTAGAGATATTTCTTTAAATATACCCAAACTAGGTTATTAATCTTAAAACTTTATTAAAAAAACCAAGTTCTGTACTTTTAAAGGCATGTAAACACTGTAATCACCAGATAATCTGCTTCCCTTGAGACCCCAAGCCCTTGGAACTGATAAGAGAAGTACCCCCGACTCCCTAAAAAATAATTTCGATTTAAAACTCACCTCTGGCACCTCGCGTATGGGCGTGCGAACCTTTATGGAGGTCTTGACGGGCAGCGAGGAGGCAGTTAGTGGACCCGTCGATGACCTGGGCCGGCTGGAGCGTCGAGTGCGTGGCCCTAGGTCCGGTGAAGGCGGTGCCTTGTTGCGCGATGGCGAGGCACGTGTCCGGGTGGCGGGTCCAGTGGCAACGGTAGCTGCTGCAGCAGCTGCTGCTGCGACAGAACCCGTCCGCCGGGTCACTGGCAACAGGGTGGGCTGTGTGGACTGTAAGAGGGGAGCTGCTGCGGCTCCCGCCACTTCATCCGCGCGACGCGGGCGTCTCAGGCGTCGGTCCATGGCGAAATGTAATCAGGGATTTGCCTTGAATCCCTAGAAAATAAATAATAACTTAAATTAGAATTCAATTCACAAGAAAAAAATGTTTCTATATATTAATATTTTCCCGCCCAAAGGATCTCTATCCTTGCCACCAAACAAAAAACGTGTTTCCAACCAAAGTTATGAGATGTATTTACTTATATTATTTTTTAAATGCTGTACCGGCGTGCTCTATATTTTATTTATAGCCACAAACGCACACACAAACCATAAAAGTTATTTAAGTATTTCAGTTTTATTTTTGTGTTTGCGCGCCGAAAAGGAAAAGCGACGTCGCTGCCGCGACTGTACATTCTGCAGGCAGCGACGCTGGCAGAGCCCTCTCCTCCTCCAACCAACAAAGTGAGGTTTTTGTGCTGCGCTTCTAGTTTGAACTTAATACACTCGCCGCCTAACTTTTAACACCCACACAACAAAACTTACTTCGGGTTAAGGTTTTTAACAATTATTTCGCTCGCTGGCGGCGTTAATACGCGGTTAATTCCGAAAAATCACTTGATAAAAAAAGACGCGCGTCTGCAGTCGGCTAGAGCTGGTCGCGATATATATCAACACAATCGATATCGTACAATACATCGATACAACGCCTACTGCGAACCCAGTTTCGGTATTTCGCGAGACCTGCCTTCGGTCACACTGCTTCCTCACACATAACAAAAGCCAGGCGAAAAATTGTAAATTAATACGGATTAATACTCTGTTTTCTGGACATTTTCCTGTCAATCGAAAGAGCACTGTGAGTATAACTCATACCATAAACACACAACACACAAAAATGCGTCGCAAGCTAAATTCCGGTAATTAAAATGTTATGAAAACGTCTCTCTCACCGCCGACTCCTCTCTTTTCGCCAAAAATAAAACTGAAATAACCAAAGGCAAAGCCAAGGGGAAGCGAATAACGACGATTGCAAAGAAAAAAGGCAAAAGGGAACAGAGGAAGAGGATACTTCATCATGGTAACGCCGCAGTCGCCCACGCCCATGTTCAATGGCCTGGACGATGATCTCTACACGGAGGCCAAGTTTGCCCACGAAATCAACGACAAGATGCGCGTCCCCAAGCGCATCAAGGCCACCGGCGAGTATTCGGACGAGGATCTGCTGCTGTCCAACCAGAATGGACTCATAAGCTCCTGGAATTATCACGACAAGATCGACATGAATGTCCCGGATCGGATCGTGGTCCTCGGGCACAATCAGCACTTGGAGACGCGTTCGGCACCGCGGGAGATCCAGCTGGAGAACTCCATACTGCCCAAGAACCCGTCGATTGGTCTGGTGCGCGTCCAGACGCCACCGCGTATTATTACCCTGACGGATCATCACTTTCCCTCGGCCTCCGAGGAGAACTCGCCCATGCATCCAAATGGACACCATAATATTTACGGAGAGGATCTGGGCGACGAGGACGATGACGACGAGGCGGGACACCCGGCCACACAGTATGTACGGGCCAATGGAACTGCACGCATGGGCTTCCATGCCAACGATACGCACTCGGTGGAGTCAGACTCCCAGGTGAGATTTAACTCTCTGTTTGTATATTTTTCACTCTCTAAAGCCCAAATTTAGCAATGATAAGGAGACAGTGGCAGTGTATCCATTACTCATTGACCTTCTTTGTTTGTCATTGAAGCGGAATTCGATTTGCATAAATTTTAAGCATTTATTTGCTTGTTTTCTGACAGATAACAGCTAACTTTGGGTATATAGAAAGAATTAAACTTGATTTAAAGTTTTTAAAGGTAATCCCTACACATTTTCAGCAACAATTCTTCAACTTCGTTGAGTTTTTCCAGATTTCCTGGCTGCTATTGCACCAACCTTCGGTGTACTACCCATGATATGACGAAATGCAATCACCAGAAATGGTAATAACGATCAGGTTTCGCTTGCCGCCCATTGAATCGTTTGAGAGATTAAGAAACTGCTGTGTTTATTGAAGTCTAGTACTGCTTTTACCAGCGATAAGGCCAGTGACTGACCTAATTCCAAGGGGTTTATCACTCTCACTCTCTCCTAACCCTCGCTAATCGCTCGAGTAGCCGTGCCTCTCAGCCCGATCCTCGCCCTCCTGCGTATCCTTTGGCCTCTTGGCAAATGCCCGACACTTCCAAATGTCCACCACGGTGGCCAGACATTTGCGGAAATCAAAATCGCAGAGGCCCAAACTATACCCGACGCCCTCCTGCACGGGCTCAAAGTAGTGCAGGCCCCTGCTGATCTTGATCAAAACGCCCGAGCTGAGCACAATCTTGCGATCGTGCAGGGTATCGTCCAATTGATAGTTCATCTGGATGTTGCCAGCGGCCAGGTCATTCTTCATTTGCTGCAGGATCTGCTGTTGTTTTTGCGGCGCCGCCACATCGGATCGTGTGGTCACCCGAATGTACTTGAGATAGCGACAATTCTTCACCAGAATCTCAAAGAAGTTGATCAGATTGCGAAAGTGTTGCGGCTCTGTGAAATTCGGCTCATTGATATGCGCCTCCCGGACGCTGTCGTCAAGATACGGACCCAGCAGCCGCTGGTAGCTTTTGCCCCTGGCTCCCCGCTCGATGCTGATGTGATCCAGCATACGACTTGCGTGCAGGTGACTCTTCACCTGATCCCTCAGCTGCTTGGCCCGCGCCTCGTACATCTTGAGATATTTGCCGCACAATTGCCTTCGACTCGGATCCGCCTCGGCCATTTCCTTTAGCTTGAAGGTGCTCTCCTCGTAGAGAAGAATCGCCTCCATGATGTGGCCCGTCTGTTCGCACTTCAGGGCACTGATTATTGGCTCCAGCTTGGACAGCTCATCGCCATCGACATCGACTTCGCCAAAGGCCAAGGGCGAACGATTGCTGGCGGTTGTCATGTTAGACGGACTGTAAAATTTTGTGGGTGTTTTTCGATACGAAAATTTTGGATGTGTTGTATTTTTATTTGAAGTTTTGCTTTTGGATGAGAAACATCTATTTGACACAAGGGGTAAAAGGAGGAAGTCTTGGTTTATTTTGAAATTTGTTTAGTTTTTTGAGCCATAATGAAGATTAAATGGTTTTTCGCCTTAATTATTTATGTAATGGTCACGCTTTTGCAACAAATTTCAATCGATATATCCATATTTTAGGATTCCATTATTTACTTTAAACCTCAAAATAATCATTTAAAAAGGTGTCAAAATGACAACGATTATTCTTGATATAAAAATAACTTATTTAGAATTGCCATATATTTTATTTTCAGATAAACATGGTATAAAAACATATCCCTTATCAGAATTCCACACTAATCCAACGATATTCCTTTTATCCCCAGTTGACCACGGGCAGTGCCAGCAAGCGCTCACTGCATAACCAGCAGCACAACAATCTGGATGCATCGATGCTGTCACATCGCGAGGGCACACCCATGGGCGAGCTGACGCCCCATGAGGAGATCCTGTATCTGAGACGCCAGCTAGCCAAGCTGAATCGCCGAGTGCTGAACATTGAGATTAACAACGAGCAGCGTACGCAGCGGGAGAAGATTGTGTATTGCTTGGGCCTGGCCTACTTCGTACTCAAGACAATATTCTGGCTGAATCGCAATTAAATGGATGGATAGACGGACGAAGACGGTGCTAGGCCACAATATACACATACACACACACACAATAGCCTATATATATATATATATATATATATATATATATGGAGACCCCCTCCCACTGGGAACAGCTTCTTTGGTTTAATTATGACTCCTTCCTAGTTTCCTTGATTTTTGTGGAAAGGCTCTGAGAGAGACTTTCGTTTGTTCGCTTTGCCATATAACTTTCGTAGTCTAAGCTCGATAATAAATAAGCGCAACACCTTTTTGTTTTGTACACCGTGAAAAACCTAAAAACAAGTCCAAAGCAAAGGCAACCCTACTTAATCTGTAAGAACCTGGCACCATTCTAAATTTAAGCTTTAATCTGTACGTGTTTCACCTGAACAACAACAGCCCCCGAATTCGATCATCATCCCCATTGCACCGAATAGATATTGTTTTTAATCGGGTTGTGTGTTTATGTTTATAGATCTGTTAATCCCAAAGTGAAGACAAGAAAGAACTCTAATGGTATTTTGTATGCGATATCCCATACGATAAATAGTTGAATATAAATTATAATATAGAAAACTACAAATCCCACAAGAATCATTGCATTGATTTTTGCATAAATCTTTAAACTACCAGGAAGCGAAAGAGGTCATTTTAGAGTGTAGCTAATGAATTCATGATGATATTTAAAATAAAACGTTTAATATACCAAAAAAAATTATGATATTTTGTTATTTTTATTAAATCTAGCTTAAGATTCTTTTAGTTACGTTTTAAAGCTATAAGGTAAGAAATCTAAAAGAGCAGAGATCGGAACCTGTATATTTGGTTAACTTTTCAGAGAGTAATGCAAATTTCATTTGTCTAAAAAAGTTTTATATAAAAATATTGATTAAAGGTCTTTCTGAAGGCAATAAGATGGGAACAATTATATATTTCGATCGATTCACCCTTCAAACTCTAATTAATTATTAGTAAAATATTCATAAACAATATACATTTTTTGTACATTTAAAATTTGCCAAAATAAAAGTATTATATGTAGTAATCTATAATATCGATCTAAAATGCAAATTTTATTTATAAATCTGTTGATTTATAGTCTTCTTGAAGGCATAAAATGCGAACATATAACCGTTACTGGCAAAAGTTATAAATATTTTGATTCACTCTTCAAATTCTAATGAATTATTAGTAACATATTCATCAACAATTGAATATTTGTTTTTTTCTACATTTCAAATTATTCCAAATTGAAATGAATAATTTTTTTTAATTAATGAAATGTTATTATGAAAACTTGAACCAATACATTTTCCCTCAATAGCTAAAAACTTCTCTGCGTGAAAAAATGAAAACTGCCTAGGCTAAAATATAAAATATAATCACCTTTCTCTCCAAAACTATAAATTTCTCCTTTTAATTCTCCCCTAAAAATCAAAGAACATAATTTTTTTTTCAACGCATTTTAAAAAATGTATTTATTTTATTTATTTTGTTGGTTTTGGGCTTCCTCATTAAATTATACGTATATTTATCAATTAAATCTACCGATTAAATGCAATTACATCTCTTTATCTAACAAGACGTTTTGTTTTTCATGCAAAATGACGAAAAGACCTGAGCGAAATTTCGTTTGTTTCATTTGCGGGTTTGTGTTCTGTGTTTTATGTTTCATGTTTCAATGCCGCACCCCCAGAGATCTCTACCAAATACAGATCGATTCAAGTATGAACAATATGTGGAGCCAATTGTATTTTTTTTGTATAATTTTTATTTTTAATGGAATTATGTTATCGTTTACTTTACAACTTTTATATCCAAGATAAATTTTCCTTCAACGCGGCGCCGGTGAGGGCCGCCGCCAGAAACAAAACAAAAGGGGAGGAAATCACCGCGAAATATGTGACTTCCACCTTCTTCTCCTTGCTTTCTTCCTTCTTGGTTGTGTCCTCTTTTTCTCTTTGTATGCATATTGTTTACGATAAAAGAAACGACTACACTATAAACTTAAATTCATAAATGTATAAATACAATTTAGCTTATTTCGTGATCGGGGTTTTTCTCGTATTGATTTTTGTTTTGTTCTTACAACCACAATCTCTGTGTGGTTGCTCTTGAGGAGAGGACAGGCAACGACAACGCCGTTATGCTGTGTCCGACGATCTAATCTATTTAGAAATGAATTACAGAGGGACTCTCCGGGGATGTGGCTGTTGATGGGGATTGTGTGTGGGGTGTTGCTGCTGCTGCTTGTTTTGTTGTGGTTTTTGTGTATGACTTGGTGATGAATATTGGAGGGAAGTGAGCAGGAGAGTTGCGTTTACTCGCTCTCATCATCCTCATCCTCATCGGAGTCATCCTTCTTGCTCTTCTTCGATGGTTTTTTCGCTGGTTTCGCGCGCTTCTTGGCACCGCCATTGGCAGCACTGCTGCCACCATTGGCCTCAAACTCCTTGACGGCCCGATCGTAGTCATCCTTGGCCTTGGCAGCCTTGGCCTCCCACTCCTGGTGATTGAGAAAATATATTAGTTAGTGGACTTTCTTATGGGTTTTATGGGGTTTATAGTACTCACCGACTTATCCTTCATTGCCCTCCATAATTCACCACCGCGCTTGGCCACCTCGGTCACCTTAATGCCGGGATTTTCGCGCTTGATCGACTCGCGTGCACTGTTGAGCCACAGCATGTAGGCGGAGAGAGGACGTTTTGGTTTGTCGGCCATATTTAGATTGTGTTTTGTTTTATTTGTTGATACTAATTAACAAAGTTTTACAACTAGGTCTTATTGGCTTCGAGCTGTAAAGATAGATAAAGGAAAAAATACTTTAGTTATACAACACAAATTCGTATTTACACTCGCAGAAAACACCCCTATATTTTCTAAGCTGAAAAACTGTACTCCTGGGGGAAAACTAAATTTTAAAAACATATTCCCTAAGCACTTTTTAATTCAAAATGTTATGGGCATCACAGAGCACACTTCAGTTTGTTTTTCACCGCGCCATGTTCTCTCTTTCCCTTGTACCAAAAGTAGCAAAGCAACAACAGCAGCAGGGGAGCGGGATAGCAAGCCACCATCGGCGCAAGCAATGGCGACACGGAACGAGACAGCAATACAACCACACTGAAAAAATGCGCGCGCGCGCGTTCGCTTCAATGATGTGTTCTATCTGCCTAAACGCGCGCCACTTAATAATTAATATGAAATTAATTGGACTCCTAGGCCAGAATATGAATAAATGGGCAAAAATGCAATTGCTTGGCGAGTTTGTAAGGGCCCGGTGGTGGCTGGGGCAGCAGACGGCTGCCACAGCGGCGAGTGCGAAAGACGGCGAAATGGCAACACATACTTTTTCTGTATGCGATGACTGCCTATGCTGGCTTGGTACAGGCTGCGGCGCGCTCTCAAAAGTGGAAGAAAACGGAAAAATGCCCTGGAAAAGGCATTTTGAGGTACAGGTTTTTCGGAAAAGTCCAATTTTGGCCTTAAAATGCCGTATTTTATCGCGGTTTAGTTGATATTAAGGCTTCAATACTCAACGTGCTTCAGCTTATGACTGTGTGCCTGTGTGTGCGACGGCCGCTCTCTGTGGCTCTCTTTATCTCTCTGTCTCGGCAGCATTGCAAAAACTAGCAGTTTAATGAATTATTAGCGAAGTGGGCACTTGTAGTTATAAAAGAAGTAAATGTTTCTTCAAAGTTACTTTATTTTTTGACCGTTTTAGTTCAACTGTCTGTTTTTTGTTCACCAACCTTATTCGCTGAGTTTCTGGAATAAAACTGAACGAGGTGGCGTCGACAGCCAAAAACGAAGGCAGCGCTGAGCGGCCTCACGCACACCTCTGCCGCCGCGCAGTCGACGTTGGCAGATGTGAAAAAAAAAGAATGCTTGGCGGCGGCAGATGTTCGCGAGAGCAAGAGACCGCCAGGGAAGTTGCGTGGTTTTTGGATTTATTTTCACTGGCAATTAGCTGAAGTTGGAAATTTTAACAGATTTTTTGATTTGTTACAGGCAAAAACATAAACAAAAAAATTAACTTTACTGGAAAAGGCCAACGGAGAGAGCTGTACTCTCTCTCTGGACCCGCTCTCGCTCTCTCTTCGTCTCTTCCTCTCTCGAACCGGCGAATTAAAAGAGAAACGCGCTAAATGCCGAGTAAAAACAAATGCAGCAAAAGAATATCTCGTATGAAAAAAATAGGGAAAAAGGCGCGCGTTTCGCTGGCGTCTAATAAACAATTGCCATGCAATTTAAACTGAAAAATCGGCGTGGAAATAAATTGCGGTGGCGGCCATTTTGAGGCAACAGCTCACCGAAGAAGCAACGAAACGAGCAAAGAAAAGAAGTCGAACTCGCAGCCAAAATGGCAACGCTTGCCTTTGCCGTTTGCTTTCTCCCCTCGATTCGTAGTCGTGTGGTACAGCACCTTCGTTGCTTTTGCACGAGCAGCCCGCTGGCGAGGGAAAAACTTTGATTTTCTGACTTAAATCGCTGCTGGAAAAACCATATTCACTCTTCACTCAACTATGCACCAAGTCCTCTTCTTTCAAACTATTTGTATATTCTTTGGGTTATATTTTGCACAATGTTCGGGATACGATGGGAAGAAAACCAACCTTGTTCGTTTCGAGTGTTGAATTAAACTGTACGGAACCAGGCGTCTTTCGGCAGAACGAAAGCGAGTAGGTAGAAAACAGGCCGGATTGGCGGCAACGTCGGCGCCGGCAGAGCGGCTGCAGCGCTGCTGTTTTCTTTGTGTTGGTGAGAGCGGTCGGCCACTCTCTCCCTCTCTCTGGCGGCGACGGCGAGCAAAACGGAGGGCGATAAATGGCATGTAAAAACAAATAAAACGTTAAGGAGGAAATGCGTTTGCCGTGATAATAGACCAACTAGAATTTAGCTCATATTAAATGCGTTTTCCAAACGATTCTTGGGGGCCTGCCTACCAAATTCGCAGTATCTACGAGTTTTTCCTCATACGCATACTAGCAAGAAAGGCCATCATCCAGCGCTCTCGCCTTGGTCGCTGCTCTCAGCAGTACATACAGCACAAAGCGACCGAGGGTCGCTTTTTAAAAATGGCGCCAAAATTTATATGCATACAAAATTGCTAGCAACAAAATGTTTACTTATTATATTTATTCTTAAACAGGAGATACAAATAAAATGTAATGCAATAAAATGTATCTTTAACGTTTGTAAATATTTTGTGAAGCTTTATGGCACTTGCCTTATTAATACTTTTACCTATGATACTCTTGTGAAGGATAGTTCTTTTCTGGGAAATTTTTCAAAAAATTCACTTAACAAATTTCTGAAATAAACTTTTTTCTGTGAATATAGTTTTTTTTTAATAAATATTTATTTGTAAGTCTGAATAAATTCAAAACATTCTATATTATTATGATTAATTTCTGTAAATATTGTGTTTAAAGTAAATGGTTTTTATTTCTACTCCGATTTATGTATGTAATATGCTCATATTATATTATATCTGAATTGCGATTTAAATTATATGCAAATTGGGCGACTATAAACAATTAGACTATTATTTATATTCAAAATAATCGCGTAAATGAATATGTGCATGTAAAACATTTACAGATATAAACAGATATTAAGTTTTTATTAATTAAATTTAAAATTAATAAAAATGTAATGAATAAGTTAACATAATTATATATTAAATAAATAATTAATTAATATTAATAATTTAAAATAACCCTTTTTAAAATTTAAAGCATTATTTTCAAAATCTTTATCTAAAATTATATTTGCGTAAAATTATTAAATTAAAATATAATTAAATAAATTATATAAACTGCATATTTTACAAATATCCTTAGATATTTAAAAAAAATCTTATATAACCGTTATGCTTCGCAGGCGGCAGATGCATATGTAGCAGGCATTTTCCCACAGCCACAGTGAAAACGTAAACAGCCTCCGGAAAATTCGAACAAAGGATATGGCGGTAAAATAGATCCTGGAATTGTCGCTGCAGTTTTTCCTTCGCGGCCGAACAAAGGATAACGATGTCACGCGCTGTTGTTGCAAGGCCAAGATGCATGATGGGAAGGGAAGGGAGGAGGAAGCCAGTAAAAAACAGAAAAGGGCAGATGATGAAACCTATATACCTGGAAACTGCATTCCTTTGCAGCCAGATTGCAAGAGGGGAAATAAAAATAATTATTGCAAACCCCTCCTGTTAAACCCCTCCTGCTAATATTACCGCCGCCTCTGTAGTTTCTGTCGATCATTCCTTCATTCTCATTTTCTCATCTCATTTCAAGGTGCCCAAGGGATAGAGAGAGAGAGTGAAAGAGCGAGCGGTCGCCATATCAAGAGAGTGCGAAATTTGCATATAATTTCTATGACAACTTCAATTTATTCTACAGATTTATTATTTACTGCAATCAAGTTTTGATTGCACTTTGGCTGCAGTTTGTTGTTTTGGCCAGCCGGCTCTCTCGCCAAACGGACCTGCGCGTTGCATTTCTGTGAGCGAGCGAAAAAGCAAGAAAGCACAAAATAAGCAAATTTTTGCAATCGGATTTGGCTTTGAAAATACTTTGTTTTACAGGTTAGTTTTAAGAGTTTTACCCAAATTTTATGGTACCGTTTTTCTACCGTTTTAATGGAAAAGTCCTTGCAGATATTAATTCCTAAAATAGGGAACGGTTGCCTTAAGATTGATTTTCAATTCATTTCGTTTCTGCTTTGCTGCTTTATGAGCAAGCTGAGAGTAAAGCAACACAAAAGCAGTCAAAACATCACATGTAGCATCGCATAAGTGAGATGGCGAGAGGGCGGGGACAAAAGTGGGAATGAGCAAAGCATAGCAGAAAAGTAGAAAGCAACTTGAAAAGCGTCAGTTGGCGCAAAGCAGTTGTACGGTACGTTCGTTCTTTCTTGGTGTTGTGCTTTTTTCAGAGTGGACTCTAGAAATAGCAGCACTTTCAGAGATCCAACGTTTTCCATTAGATTTCAGCAATGTCCATACCGCCAAGGGGCGCAGCATTGCCCTTTCGCTTTTCGGACGAGCGCACGCTCAAGTTCGTGGAGCTTTACGGCCGGGAACCGTGCTTGTGGAACAAGCGTCCCTACTTGCGGCGAGCCCGAAACGCCGCTTACCGGCGCATCCAGGCGGGAATGAATTCCGATATGGAGCCGATGGAATCACTGATCACCATCCAAGGCATCAGGGTAAAGATCAAGAATTTACGCACTAGCTACCACCAGGAGTTGAAGAAGATCCGTACCATACCGGGTTATACGCCCAAAGCTTCGTGGTTTTCACCGCTTCACGAGTTTCTCTATGAGTTCGTTGACACGGTAAGCAATCTTTTAGAGTTAGCTATGTATAAAGTTATTGAAAATCATCAATCATAGATCATAAATAAATAAAATATTTCGCTTGTTTTTTCTATATATTTTCTTGCAGGCTGAAAAAAATACCGAGCCAGCTCCTCCCTTGAGGCGCTTGCAGATTCGCCTCACCAGACTTAAGCCTATTGAGCTGCAGACTGAGATTAAACCGGATCCCGAAGCTATTGATTCTGCAGAGACGATCCCTGCGCCACCAGCTCCCTCTCTTTTTACTATCCTACCCCAACCCATGATGATGGAGCAACCACTAACCCCTCCGCCTTCGTTAGATAAGATGACGGAGCCAAATCCGGGTCCATCTACCGTTCAGATGCCACATCCCATCCCAGCCGCTACCATGTCGGAGCAGAGCAAACCCATTGAACCAGGACTTGGATCTGTGGCTAGTTTGGGACAAGGAACTGGACTAGGATTGGGAATGGGCTTCGGAATGCGTGGCGAGGATGAATTCACTTTCTTCGGCCTGAGCGTTGCGGCCCAGATTCGTAATATGCCATTGGATAATGCGATGCTAATTCAGTCCAAGATCCAGTATATGATATCAATGGAGCGTCGTAAGATTAATGGCCAAGCCAACGATGTGTTTAACTAATAAAAGTTTGCTAAATTTCCTTGGACTTCCACAAACTGAAACTCAAAGTCGAATATAAGAAAGATGGAATGATATCTAATGATATCTCCTTGTTTCTGAATTGTGTTTCTTACTTTTTTTTAAGAACAAAAACTGATCTGTGCTGTGTGATCCGAAGTGCTGTAATATATCCAGGACCTTTTCATATATTTAGAAATTAAACTATGCTAACAAGGACGAACTTTGAATTTTCTGAGTTGAGCTGCCAAGCTTATTGTATATTAAGTCATTGTCTCAAGCTTTCGAATTTTCTAATTTTTGTTAAATTGATAAACATTGCATACATAATCGTTAGCTTTTGTTGAAATGAAATAAACTTTAAATACTAATCATGAATAACTGAGTTTTTAAATTAAAGAATTTGATTTAATTAATATTCAGTGGCACTTTGATAAATGTAGCCAAATTACGATCATTTTCAGTGCCAACTGGTTCTAATTTGCGGGCGCTTACTGTGCTGCCGCCGAAAGAAAGCAGAAAAGCAGAGAAGCAAATACTCGGAGCAAAACCGTACTGTACCAGCACTGCAAAGCAGAACAACACATTCAAAAGATACCTCTGCTCGCTGCCTATGTCGACGTCAACGTCAACGCCAGCGCGCGGCCTTTCTCCCTCTCTTTATGTCGCTGTCAATCTCTCCCAAGTATCTGTGTAAAATGAAATGTGTAAATTACGCGTAAGTGATGTAATGTATTGTTTGGATGCAAGCTATGTATCTGCATATGTTCATCTGCAGATATACATATCTATATAGTTCGCTTGGGGATATATCTTTTTATTGGCGATTTGGGCAATTCTCAGCAGGCATGACGCATACACACGCAAATGGGCGGGTGTGTGTGTGTGGTGGGCTCATTAAATGCTCAACGGAGAGAGAAAACTAAGACTCTGAAACCGGACGATGACAGGCGACACAACAAAACGCATAGCTGTTATTGTTCTTGTTGTTGCGTATCAGCTTTTGCAGCGGATTTTTGCAACATGTGAGAATACCCTAACGGAGGATACCCCACCCTGGGAAGTCGGGCTTGGGAAGCCGCACAGTGACCTAGTCCTAGACTGAGGATCCTTTTTCTGAACCTTAAACTGAATAAAAGTTGTAACCCTGTAAAGGGTTATTATTTGTTCATATTAAATTAGGTTAATTTATTTTTGTATTATCATTATTTATTATATCTTAAGATTTTATAATTAAAATTTTCATAAAATCTCTCAAATTTTGAAGCATACTTTTCAGCAATATTCCAATGGTTTCATTTACATTTTGACGATCGTATTTTTTTAACAAACTTAAATATTTTCGGTGTTTTTAAAAGTACTTTAGAAAAATTACACAATATTTTTTAAAATGTTTTTAAATTTTATTTAAAGATCTTAGGTTGCAGAATCAATAAACATTTTAAAGTCAGATCCCAATAGCAAGTCTACTTGCTCATATTTCCACTTCCCCTTAAAGTGGATTTTTGTGCAACTCAACAAAATTAAAGAATTTTTTTTCAATTATTCAATCTTTAGATATGGACTTCAGTAAACAAAGCTATATATAAATAAAAATAAACATTTCAAAGACTAAACAAATTAAATTTTTTGATTTTAAAATTTATTTATAAGGAAATACTAAAAGTGAGATGGATTTTAAATTCTGCTTAGATGTGGGTTTTTTATAGTCTTAATTTTGTATAATTTTTTTACTTATTATATTTTGTTAATAATTTATATTATTTCCCTTGCTTAAATTCCTTCATTGCCAATTCATTTAAGTTGCCCACAGAGACACCTCCAACAGTGCATTCCCGCCCACAGAGATACCCACAGATACACACACACAGCCAGAACTTCACTTTCGCGCTTTTCGCTTTAAATTGGGTCACAAAGGAGTTGGAGTCCTGTGCCTGTTCCTGGCTCCTGGTTCCTCCAATGCCTGCTCCTGCTCCCTTAACCTCTCCCGCTCCTTGTCCCCTGTTGCTGTAGCTCTCGCGTTCTCCCAGCTTCGGTTGCAATAATAGATACCATGGAATGTGCTGAAGATACTGAACTTGGCCGTGGATTCCGAGAGGGGGAGTATTATCCATATCGTCCAGTTGCTCTGTGCTGTTGTTGTTGCTTTTAGCGGCCGGCGAGCTTTACCCAAACACAACACAACACCCACACACCCACAGAAAGCAACAATAACATAGGGAAGAGGCAGACGAATCACAGTGGGCCCTCTGTGGAGGGAACCTGCGTTATTATTTCCAGAGCTAGTTTCCAGTGTCATTGTATTGCCTTTTCACTGTATTTAGTGAAAGGCCATATCTCTCTTTCTCTCCTCAGCATTTCCCCTTCTGAATTTCGCGAACATGCATCAGCTGTTTGGCAGCAGCGAACAACGAGAGACAGTAGTGGAGGAGGTGGAACATAGGGGGGAGTGGGGGGGAGGAGTAGGAGGGGGGGGGGGGGCAAAAGGGAGATCCAAACAGAACCAGAACGGAACGCATTATGAGCAAAACGCTTGACGCCTTCAGGTTTCGATATTCTCATGCTCATTCTGATATGTATGCAGGTGTGCCTGAGCCAGCGGGAGGCTGCTGCCACCTGTTAATCAACATCTCGATTGTGGGCAGCAGAGGGAACACATAGATAACGATGCAAAGAAACTGCTTACGAAGGATCAGAAGATCGTTTTAGAAAGGGCCCAGAAATTTATCAGAATACTTTGTGTAAAGCTTAAGGCCAACCAAGGAATTCTTTTAATTATTAATTAAATATTTCTTAAGATAATATATTTCTGATTATGTAATTTAATTAAACTGGCATTAGAAACCAGAAAAAAGATATCTAGGAAGCACGATATTTCTCTAATAATTATAATTTGAATTTTAATGTTAAATTTTAGAAAGTTTTAGCTTTAACTTTGAGTTTAAAGCTTGTAGATTTGCAGGGTATTTTTGGGATTATTTTTCAGCATAATTATTATTAAGAAGGAAGCTAAATAAAATAATTATTTGCTAAATAATATAGCCACCGAAAAACCTACCACATAATCTATCAAATATTCACTTCTTTAAAAAACATGTCCTGTTAATTACTCGCAAACGATCTCCTTTGACAAGAAGTGGCGCCAAAATAAAGTTATGCTTCCCGTCCCTCTGAAGACATTTATAAAACGTAACGGTAAAGGCGAAAACCAAAGTGTATTTAGTCCATATGGCAAGCATATTGCATCAAGAAGGATATAAAAAGGCGACGCAACAATCGGGGGGAGGGGGGAGGAGCGGCAACAACAAGTGCGACCGCCCCCAGTGGCAAGAAGTCCGCAGAGTTCATATTCCTGGACTCTTTTGCCTGCTGCATCCTGCTGTGCACACTTCAGTCTCCTGATTGTCTGCACAAGGATACTCAGTTCAGTTCCATGAAAGGCACAAAATACTCGGTCCTGTACACGGACTGGAGATGTGTGTGTGTTCTTCGCAGGCAATAATACGTATTCCAAGTCCAGGAAGCAGAAATCATCAACCTAAGCTGGCTAAGCAGGGTCGCTGCTGCTGGTAGCAGGCAGGACGATGTAGAACCGGGACTCTGCATACTTCTCTTCAGCCATTACCAAGATGAAAAGTTGCTGCAGAATATGGCAGCCAGAAGGAACGTGCCAGAGTTTATCATAGGGTATGACGAGCGTATTATGGGTCTTAATGAAGTCTAAAATCTAGGAAATTGTATTAAAAAATATTAATAAAAATAAAAATGGATTTATTTCTTTAAATTATAGATGCTAGAGGCTAAGTCTGACTCTGATAAGCCAGAAACCTTTTCAGGCTCACTTTAAGGATATTAAACCAGGATTTTCTTAAGAATGTTAAGCCCCCAAAAAAGATCTCTGGATATTTACTGCTCCTAGAGCATTCCGTCTTCGGTTGTAATTGATACACATGCATGCCATGCCGGCTCGTTATATCCACATCCTGTCAACTGTGCGCCTCATGCGTCCCCCCTCTTTCCCCCCCGACTGCTCGGCTCGTTAGCTATTCGTTCGTTTTTTGCATATATGGTACTCCGTCACTCCGCCCGGGAGCGAAGCCCCTGCTCGAAAATTGCCACCACCGAAAGGCAGTCGTCTCACCTCCCCAGGAGCAACGGCAAACGAAACCAACACAGAGCTATATAGCCTCCCGAGTGCCATACCGCCCATCCCCCTGGATATATTTTCTGACTCTCGTTCGGTGTGTTACACAGACACGGCTGAAATGAGACGACAAACAGCCATAATAATCGACCGAACCCACTGGGCACGGTGGAACCGAAGGGTCCAAAAATCTGAGGAATCTGAAAAATATATATTTTTGCTTTAATCCGGGATATATAGAGGTTATATCAAAGGAGTTACATTAGCTGGAGGAGGGTAAGGACAGAGCAACCCCTTCATTTTTAGGCAACCCTGAGTTGTGTTCCCTGCGAGGTCAATGATCTATAAAATAAGTTCGTTATCCTGCTTGTCCGATCAAAAGATACAGTTGACTTTCGCAGAAAAGGATATATTTGTATTTGTATTTGTAGATCTTGATTAAAGGAGAATCTTTCTTGAAGCTATATAAATTTCTAAACTTTATGGTACTTTCTTAAGATAAATATATTTTTAAAATATCTTCTTTTAATATCTTTTTTATTTGAAATCTTTCTCTTGCTATCTTTCTCTCGATAAATAATATTTCTAGATTCCAAGACCCAAATATTCCAAAAATGAATTACCCCAAAGACTAACCGTAAGATATTCCTTGAAAATATCTCCCAGAACCCCATCCGTTATCTCTATCCTATATCCCAGAATCGGTTTAATCCACTAATTCGTAACCATATTGTCCCACTGCCTTGGCACACACACCCTACACCGAAATGGAGCGGGCGCTTTGATTTCATGGTTTCATGGATTTTCTCTGTGTTTGCTTCGCACTCGGCCAGCTACGGATACAGAGATACAGCTACGGCTACAGCTGCAGCAGATACAGATACAGTCGCCCGAGTATGTGGAACGACACGTACAACGGCCGTCTGTTTTTCCCTCTCTCTTTCGCATTTTCTCTGTCTCTCTCACTGCCTCTCCAATGCCTTTCGTGTTTTCAGCCAAACTACAGCCGTTGCTGCCTGCTGTACTGCGGTCTGTGGCCTGCCTTGCCAGCGTCTCTATAGAGCGAGATACTCGCTCTATAGAACGACCGAAAGACCGAACGGAACGAACTGTTGGAAAACAGGCGGGACTGGTCGACTTGTGGATTGCGCTATCCGGTGGCCCCAATTTTCGCGGCTGATTGTCAGTTGCCTTGATAAGATAGAGGCGACTTTGCAACACCACAACATCTGATGTCATTTCACTGACGAACCTGGGTTTATTTTTGAGCTTTTAAGTCGAATATTTGAGGATCTTTTTTAAAATAAAGTTTTTGCAAGAAAAAAAACCAAGACTTGAACTTTTTGATACCCACTTAATACTCATGTTTTTAATATATATTTTTAAAATAATATTTTTGAATAAAAAAGACAGCTTTAATTTTCTAAAATAAAAATGAAGCATCTGTCCAATTTCACAGATTATCTAAAAGACTTTAAAATCTGTAGGTCGCTTGTTTTTTAGGGAAAGTAATTCCCTATTTAAATTTAATTTATTAATTTTTTACCTATTCCAATATCGGGGACTTATAACAGCCAAGATTTTAAATTTTATGCACTTAGTCGAGCAAAATAATGAATAAGTTAGTTAGTTAGTTTCTTGAAATAATAAAAAAATGTGCAAAAAATGTTTTAAATCTTTAGGAATATTGTAAACATTCTGCATTCAAATAATTCTAATTCTACAGCCTATTTGAAGATTAAGATGCAAAGGATTTAATTGTAAAAGTAAAACGGCCAATGTTACGCTATTCAAATAAACCATTTAAACAACATTTTTAATTATTTTTGTTAACATTATTTTAATGATTGTATTCCCTTTCTCATTTCCATAAAAGATACATTCCACCTAAGTTATAAAATAATCAAATATTTAACAAACTAAAAAAAACTGTAATAATATACAGAAATTTCTTTACATTTCTAAGAAATTATTTAATTATTAAAAAAATGTGGATACCATTTATGGCTTTATGGAATTCCTTACCAACTTCCATACAAGATACAGTAAAAACCATCCAATATTTAACCAGAATATAAAGTATCTCTAACCAGCTGGTGCATATTTATACATTATTTGATAAATATTATATTTATAAATAAATTTCACTGAAAATTTAAATGGTATTAAATAGATAAATAGGTTATCCAACAATCCCCATAGCAGATACAACTTATTTTAGTGTAAGAAACCATCCAAAATTTTACCAGAAACCCAGAAATACCTTAAAAATCAAGTAATAATCTTCAGAAAATGTTAAAAATAAGTAATTTATAATGAGAAATTACCTAAAATTTATATATCATTTTAAAGTAAATAGAATTCCCTACAGACTGGCATACCAGGTACACCCCATCCGAGTGTTAAAATTTTACCAGAGACCCAGAAATACCTTAAAAAGCAAGTTTTAACCTTGAGAAAATGTTAAAAATAAGTCATTTATAATGAAAAATTACCTAAAATTTATATATCATTTTAAAGTAAATAGAATTCTCTACAGACTGGCATACCAGGTACACCCCATCCGAGTGTTAAAAATTTCACCAGAGAGCCAAAGAAGCGAACATGAGGCCGGGGCGGCCATACTGTGTGGGTCTCGGTACTCTGGCTATGGCGCTCTTGCTTTGCTTTGCTTTGCTGGCTGGCTAGCTGGCTGGCTGGCTGGGCGATACGATACCGCCACTCTTCAGCACCACCGCTCCCTGCCGCCTTTCGGCTGGCCCAGGCAGTACGCTTGCCTGTACTGTGTGCGTTCATATAACGAACGAGCTATGGGCTACCCATACATTGGCTTTGCCTCGCCACCAGACCAGCCGGGCCAGATACACACGGACGCGTATCTGTGAGCTACTCGGGGGCATACACAGGCACAGCATAGACCGAGATACAGATACTCGGTACTGGCGCTCGTACTGGCCTGCGTTTGCGTCGTTCTCGTGCCTCGTTCGGTGGACTGGCTGACTGGCTGGCCTGTGTATTTGATATTCCAAAGGCAAAAGCTGTACTACGTACCAGCCAAGCGAGCCAGCGACTTGAGTTTTAGTGGAAGAAGAAAAATTTTATAAAGTGAACCGAACGTAGTACTGAACGCTGAACTGAACGCTGAGGCGAGCTGCTGCCTGAGATTTTCGACCCGATACATTTTTTGGGTGAAGAGCCTGCAATTAAAACGCAAATTACGCGACATTTTCGTACGGGTGAGTGTCAAGTGTTTCACTACGATTGATCCGTCATTGTATTGCCTTAATTATTGGGTATCTTGGCCAGCGCCAGCGTGGCCATTTATTATATAAATTTTGCAAAAAACAGAAAGACGCAAAGAATATAACCAAAAACCGACCCCAATTTAGTGCCAGGCAGCGTGGGTTATTCCACTATAGTACGGCTATAGTCTCGCTTGCCATATATAAATGTATATTGGTGGAGGAGAGTGTTGGCTCTTGGCTGTTGGCTGTGGCTACGTTCTCGTATTGGGATTCAATTTTTGAATGGAGGGCGGCGCGCGCCAAATATATTGACGGTTATTTTTTGAATTTCCTATGAACGTTCGCTGATTACCCAATCGATTCCGAGTATCTCTGTGCTCTGTGTAAATGTCAAATCAATATTATAGGTTAAATATTTTATGGAAAAATCACTCGCACAAAATTTGATGGTTAACTCAAAAAAATTACAACAAAAATTATAAACTCAAAAAGTTGTGAAATTTTTATATGCCAAGAGAGGGGTAGCAGAGAAAGAGAGTATTGGGGGGCTAAGAGGAGTAAGCACATGATTTTTTTTTATATTTTATTTAATTTTTAAAAATTTTTGCGGGACGCCAGGGCGGTACAGGTGGGCGGGCAGTTAAGGTTACGCTTTTATATACCTATATCTTTATATATATGTATATAAGGTGGTTTCTGGAGAGAGAGGGGCGCTGAGGGGGTAGGGAGGGGTATGAATTGTGGTGGGGGCAGAGCGGCGCCGCCAAATACTACTGGCATTTCGTTCGCACAGCGCTCAGCGCTCAGCTCCATGCTTTTTATATGGGCAGCGTACAGTCGCGGCAAAAATAGTCGGCCAAGTTGCGCATGTTTATGGATTCCGTATGGCGGTTGGGGGACCCTCAGATAAACATAAGTAGAGTAGGAGCCCACCCCCCTTCCCTACCACATTTCAAGTGTTTTTCTATGCTAAATTATTTTCTTTAAGTGTCTATTAGTAAGCAGATGGGTTTGTCTTTAATTAAATATAAAAGTTGGAAATAACTTGAAGAGTTTTTTGTGGTTTATTATTTTTTATTTTAATTAGAAAAATAATAATATTAAATTAAAATTGTATTTCTAATTTATTATGAGCTAAAGTTGACATTTTCAATTGTTTTGTTTGTTTTGTATTCTAAAAATGCAAACAAAAAAATAATGAAAAATTCAAATTTAAGGCTTAAGCTAATTTCAAAACAAATGAAACTTAAACATTTTTTTTCGATTTTTTTTTCCTTATAAAAATGTAAGAAAATTGTATGTTTTTATTTTTTAGTCCCATTAAATTCCCCCAAGTCTTAAGAACAACAAAGCTAATTTGTAAACCCCCTTTTCTTTAATAGTTTGTGAGAAATTTAATAAAATATCTCTTCCAATGCCCCATCAATATTGCCTGCCTTCAGTGTGCATGCGCTGTACTGAAGAGTTGCCCCTCGGCGGGTCGTAATTTCACTGGCCGCCAGTGTGCGGCCACGCGAATTATATGGCACGATGCATGGAAACCCGAAGCGACGCCACTGTGCACATACTACAGTCGCCTACCCCTTGGCTGTGTGCGGCGTCGAGGAGAGCTGCGAACTGGGAATTTGCTCTGGCCCCGTATGTTGGTTGGTCGCTCTCAGATACAGATACTTTTGTATGCCTGCCTGTACTGGCTGCTCTGCTCTGGGCTGTGCTGTGCTGTGCTGTGTGTTATTTGATGGTCTCGCTGTTCGCTCGCTGGCCCGCCTCTCTGCCCCGTAAACCTCCCCCGACCAACAACCGTCCGCCTGCCTGCCTGCTTGCCTGCTTGCTTGCTGCTGCTGCTGCCTCTGTGTGTTTCTGTTTCGGTTTCGGTTGGGTTTTGCTATAGCTCAGTAGCCTGGTACAGCTGCTTCAGTTGAATTTCAGTTCAGTTCGCCTTCCTATAGACGCGTCGCCGTCGCAGTGACTCGATTTCAGTGCGATTTTCACAGTAGAGGTAGTTGAGGCAGCACAGCACAGAGCCCAGAGCCCAGTATCCAGTGCCCAGTACCAGTCGCAGTACAAAATCCCAGTATAAAGTGAAGTAAACACACGGAGACACAGGAGAAGGCAAAGTACGTACGTAGATATGGGCAATATGAGCATTTTTCATACGATTTTTGTGAGGCAGTTTTACACTCGTCGGCAAATTAGTCGATCCGGTTAATAATAATCACCGATTTGATTGAGTTCTATGTAGTATGTTATGTGTTTAAGTAATTAGGAAATTGGGAAAGAAATAACTGATACTTAACCTTGTTTACTTGGTTAGTTGCCTAGAATTTTCTTGGGCTTTACAGGTGTTTTTTTTAGTGCTTAGTGATTAAGGTTTAAGAAATCCAAGTTTAAATTTTTAATGAAGTCATTTGCTTGAGGAAGGGATTTATTTATGTCATTTTAAAATTAAAAATTAATAGGTGATTTAAAAATAAGAATAACTTTCTGTTATTGTTTATGGTTTTTAGTGAAAATGAAAATAAAAAGTCTTGAATATTTAGACCCCATTTCTTGCTTTTAGTCTGATTCTTGTGAAGTGTTTTTGTTTTAAAAATATATTTAATGTTGAAATAAGATAATGAGTTTCAATGCTTTCATGTACATATTTCAGTAACAATTATTATGAAATATTTTTATGGATGACTTGGTCCAAGTTTTAATTCAATAATAAAAAGTAACTTGACTTAGGTTATGTGAATAATAGAATGAGCTTAAAGACTGAGCAGCTTAAAGTTTAAAAGGCAGTTGATAACATTTAAAATTATTTAATTAAATTGGCAATATACATTTTATTTAAAAATGTTTTTAATTATAGTGATTTTAGGCTTGGACGTTTATTTCCTTAGACACAAAATTAAACAGATTAGATGTATCAGATACTGTTTAATGGTTTAGTTTTTTGCTTTTTTGAAAGCCCTTTTTAAGTCATTTAAAATATTTTGAAACTTTTAGTTTCCTCCTCACATTTTATTTATACAATTTAAAGTTCAAATTATGGTTTGGCCAGTGTCTTTGTTGACTCTGCCAGGGCATTTCCTCACACCGAATGCAAGTCACTTTGGCCGTCGCACCTGCTTTTGCTGGGCGCTTTTTGATTTCCGATCGGCTTCGGATATCCTGTACCTTGGGGAAATGGAAAATATGGGCAAGGGCCACCCACCTGTCGCCAACTATGGCTTTTTGGGGCTTTGAAGGCAGCTTGCAATTGGTTTTTGGCTGAGAATTGGGTGGCTCAATCTTAGTTTCGGGAGATGGGCTGAGGACAAGCACATCCTGTGTTGACTTGTTTTTGGTTTTATTAAATTGTTAGAAGGATTTTCTAGTGTTGAATATGTAATAAAGATCTGAAAAGATCATTGTTTGGATTAAGCACAAGGACTTAGGGACTTTTCACTTGATAAAACATTGATAATTATTTTACATTGTTTATATTTTTGCTTTAAACTCAAGTTGTTCGGTATTTAGGCATATATCCCTTTGATCCTTTAAGATCTTTCCCTTGCTCTTTAATCCTTTTCAATTTTACTTGTCCTCGCTGACTTTTGATTGTTTTGTATTCCCGTTGTGCGCGTGTTTTTTGCTTTGATTTTTCATCCTCTATTTTTTTGTTATTGTTTTTTTAGCGCTTTGCGTGCTGCAGTCTCGAGTGCAAACTAAAAATGGCGCCAAAAGTTTTGTTATATAGTCCGCCCCGCTCGCACACACACATTCACAACTGCGAGAGAGGGAGTGAGAGCGTGCTAAGCTTCTTCTTTGCCTCTGGGCTGAATTTTTCAGATACAAAGCACTTTTCGCGCCAATTTTCCGTGCTTCCGTGCCACCTAATCGAGCAAGCAAGATATAGCGCCTAATCTATGGGGGAGATAGCGGCAGTTTCGTCAAAGGTCTTGTGCGATCTTTAGGTTTTCCGCTCTTTTTCTGCTGATTTATTCTGATAGATAGTAACATGGGCAGAGATAAAGATACTTTTTGAGGGATATTTGCAATAATAAGAATATAAAGGAATATATTTGGTATTTGAGAGCTGCAAAATATGAAATAGGGAGCTTTGAGGAAAGTTTTTATAGGAATATAATTTTTTTTAAGGAATATTAAAGAAGGAATTTCTTTTAAAAAGTGATATATTTAAAAATTCAATTTTATTTTAAATTAAACTGCAGCAAGCATAAAGCTGAAAATTTAAAGTATATTTGTTTCAGGAAATCAATCCTTTTCCTCCCTTAAACTTAATTTATTATTCTGCCATTAAATTTCCACAATTAATATTTTTTTTGTAATAAAAAACAGGCAGAATAGGCGCCATCTGTGGCATCCTTTTGCCTTAATAGTGCCTTTATAATATATGCAGCGGCAGTGGCCTACCCTTTTATTTTTTGCCACGACTGTACATACACAGCGAGAAACGGGGGATGCACAGAGTGCAGGACGAGGAAGGGTCGTTATGGCACTCGGCATGTGTACCCCGTTAAAAGTCACCACTGTGCGTTCAGAGCGTTCGCTCTCTAAAGGGAAAGACACAGGCACATAAAGGCCGCTTGGCTTCCAGTGCGCAAATCCCTGGGAAAGTATCTACCCTAAAATGCTGGTTCTGCGCACAAGCTTCGTCCTGCTGGCTGTGTTTCGTCCTGGCTGGCTGTGTTGGGTGGTTGCTGCCGCTGCTGCTGCTGCTGGCTGCCTCTCCTGCCTCCCTGCCTCGCTTCGCCGCCCAACGGGGCATTAAAAACACACGCCATAAGCACACACATATTCTCGGCCGAGATAAGCGTTGTCAGTTCGCCTCTCAGTTGACGTCAACGCCTCTGCTGCAGTCAACAGCTCTGCTCCAGGCTCTGTCGAAGCCGCTGCCTCCGTTGCAGTCTCTGCCTCTGCCTCAGTGGCTGCCTCTGCCATTTGCCACTGTTTCCAATTCAATTTTTAGATCGACAAAAATGGGCAGTTCTTTGGCCAGGCCTTTCGGTTTTTTCCTGCCCCTTCATTTGGTATTCCGTTTAATGTCCTTTGTGTGTGCCTTTTGTGTACTTTCATAATATATACACTCGCTACCATCTTTGGCTCACGTTGCGTATGCGTAATGTGCGATACAGTGATGTCCCCACTGCGTATGCGTAATATTTATGGTAACAATAAGGGAAATATGGAAATTTTTAAAGAAAAAATTGGTTTTAGGTGGTTACAAAATGTGTTTTATTATTAAAAAAAATTGAGATGTACATTTTATTATTATATTGATGTTAAAAATAAGGGAAATATAAACGTTTTATTAGGAGAAATGGGTATTAAGGGGTTAAAAAATATGATTTAATATGGAAAAAATTAAGATTAAGATTAAGATTATAAAACTAATGAATAGTTTTATAATATAATAAAAATCTTAATTTATTTTAAGAATTTAATATTAAAAAAACTGATAAAAATCTAAGTTTTTCTTGATTTTTTGGCTTAAAAAATACACAAAAGTAAATATATTTTGCTTAAAAAATAAAATAACCTTAAAAATAGTTTCTAAAATACATCCCCCCCCATAACCCATAGCTTATTTGGATTTATTAAACGTTTCTGGTCTTTGAACAAATTTCCTAAGCGAAATCCTTGGGTCTACCTTTCCTATTACATAAATAGTCCCTTTACTCCCTAACAACCATATATCCTTCGTTTCTGTCCATGTTCTGCCACTTGAAAAAAGTGTTCGCCTTGTTTTGTCATAGCCAAAGGGCCAAGTTAACAGCGCAGAAGAGCAGATACAGATACAGATGCATTTTTGGGGGCCAACAACTAACCAAACAGACAGACAGGGAAGGAAGGGGAGAGGCAAGCTTTTCGCTTTCGATTTTGTAGGTGGACTACACCAACCCAGCCCCTCCTTTAGCCTCCAGCAAGGAGGCCTTATCCTGGCTGCATCACGTGTTGCCGCAATGTGCGGAGCCATCCATCCGTCTGTCTCTATGCGTCGAACTAGCAACAATTTTGCCGCCGTTTTCCCTGTTGCTCATGGACACACACACAGGATGTGCATGCACAGGAGAAGGAGGCGTGCCTGGCCTGATTGATGGCGACACTCCTGCACAAACCCCTCTACCCCCCCACCGCTTTCTGTATGCGTTTGTGGCCGCTTTTCCTCGGGGCCTCGGTGACTCGGTGGCTCGGTGGCTCTATGCCTCGTTGCTGCTCCTCCATCCGCATCCTTCACAGCGATTTCGAGTCGTTTGTTAACCCAATTCACGTCGTTATGCTGGCTCCAGGACCCCCGCTTGTTCGCTGCCTGTCGATGTCTCGTGCATTTTGCGCTGAATTCTGGATTTGGGTCAAGTGCATGGCTTATGGCCATGTTGTTTGGGGGCCAGAGTGTCGTCGTCGTTGTTGCCTCATTTGCATGCCCCCCTTTTCCCCAGCTGATTTGTGTCTAGAAAAAGGGAGAACAACTCGCTGCCTCGAGTTCACTGCCTCTGCGAATGTGAAAATTCCTTTGAGGGCATTGAACTCTCTTTGGCTTGTACATAAAACCAATTAAATAGGGAGTACATAGGGGCAATTGGCAGCCACAATTAATCGGAATTGTACATAGTATCGCTGCCATAAATAGCAATTATGTATGTACCAGGGGGCTATTATACATATATAAAAGCCGCAAGGATTATGTATTAAAAGTTGAGAGGAGGTGGAGGAGTTCAGCTCCTGTGTACGCACAGGCAGGCATATTTAATTGATGACTGATTTCAGGTTCGTATACAGCCGAAAATGCAATTATTAATTATCTCACAGAGTGAGTAGATAGAGGGAAAGGTAATGGTTTTTAATAGATATTAAAAAAAGGGAGTTAATTATTTGTAAAATAATATTTAAGAGCTTAAAGTTTATACCAAAAAACAGACACATTTTTGGGCACAATTTTAAAATAATTTCAAACAGAAATATGTAATAATTAGGGACATGTTTAAAAGCTTTAGGATTCTATTAAAAAACAGACTTGTTAACGCAATTTTAGGCACCATTTTAAAAGGATTTCATAGAGAAATTTGTGATAATTAAGGAAATATTATTGAAAATGTAATTTGTAACTAAAATGCCTTTTCTTTACCCTTTCTATTTTACAGTTTTTTTCTCGCTTTTAAGCCCTTAAGAAAGTCAACTAAAAACACCAACAAATATGAGTGGAGATCGCCCCAAGCGCCCCTTGTCGGCCTATATGCTCTGGCTGAATGAGAACCGTGAACAGATCAAGAAGGATAATCCCGGCAGCAAGGTGACGGACATAGCCAAGCGTGGCGGTGAGCTGTGGCGTGGACTTAAGGACAAAACTGTAAGCAAATCGAAGTTTCATCTCTTTTAAAAAATAAATATTAAATTCCTTATAATATATTTCTAGGAATGGGAACAGAAGGCCATCAAGCAGAAGGAGGAGTACAACAAGGCGGTGAAGGAGTACGAGGCCAATGGCGGCACTGACTCTGGGGCGCCAAAGAAGCGAAAGAAGGTTGCCGCCAAGCCTGCCAAGAAGGCAAAGAAGAAAGAGTCCTCCGAGGAGGAGGAAGAGGATGAGAGCGAGTAGAATGGGCAACGTTTTTTCTGCATAAGTTTTAAAATACATTTTATTAATGTAATTTTTTAAGTGACAAACAAAACAAAAAAACAATACAAAAAAAAACTTAATTAAAAACCACAAAAAGAAATCTAAAAAAAAAACAGAAAATGAATTAAGATCCTTAAATCTTAAATCTTTAAATATGCTCTGACACACACACACATCCAACATAAACCATAAAATGAAGAAAAACCCTTAGCCACTGTTCTTTAACTTCTACATAAATATATATATTCTAGGTTTGTACGTATAAATGTAATTACATATGTGTAATTAATTAATATGTCATTAATTCTCCTTAAAAAAACAACAAACCAATACACACCGAGCCCCCTTTTAGCCACTTTCGGATTGCATCAAGTTATTTGGATTTTCGAATCCTTCGATTCGGAAACAACAAAGTTATAAATATATACATACATTTTAAACTATATATATATATATGCATAAATATATATATTTAAATATATATATTATGTAATTTGAAGAGAAGCCGAAGAAGAAATATGTAATTGTGAATGTAGAGCTGAATGGAATATTTAAAACAAAACCACAAACAACAAAAAAATATATATAAAAGAATTGTGAAAACAAGATAATGGAGTGGAATTTTCTTGGGGCTTAGTTGGAGAATTGGGTAAAAGCTTGGCCAACATAAAGCTTTTTTTGGCTAAGAGAGAGCTTGTTTCTTGACGGATTTCAGTAGATGCTTTATGGAAATATTTATTTAATTTAGGAGTAATTTTTTATATCAAGAGAAAGCTTTTTTTAATTATATATTTATTCGTTTTATTAAGATTATTTTATTATTTTATTTCTGCTTAAAAGAGGCTATAAAAAATTGTTTTAAAGGGAGTCTTTTTTCCCCAAAAGTCTCGTATTTTTTATTACTTAGGCAAGTTTTCTTTATTGTTTCCTTGCTTTTAATTTTATATTATTTTATAAAATTTTATTTATTAATTTTTTAATAAAAAACATATTTCTTACTCATTATCCTTTAAATTTATATACATTTTCCCTTGTTTACGTACCACTGTAATTCTTGGATGCCTTCAAACAGCGCCTGCGTTACTTTTGTTTTGGACTAACTACTTTTTGGTGCCGCGCTTCATTGTCCAGTTTATCTTCTCCGCCAAAGGCGACTGGATGATACATCCTCCTCCGCCAGGATTCTAGAAGGAACTCTTTAAAGCTAACAAAAAACTATCTTCAGAAAGTGAAACAAGTAAGTTTTCTCTAAGAACTCTCACAAAATTGTAATTAAAGTTGCAAAAAATAAGAAACCCCAAATAAATCCCTTAGTAAGTAATTTCAAGAAAACTCAGCCACCTGTTGAGCTTTTCCCTTCAACAAAACAAAGGAAAAGCCAAGAAGAGGCAGCTGGAAAAATCAATAGAGCATACAGAGCATATGGCTGATAGTCGTCCGTCGTGTATATATTATACATATAGTTAACAGCGTAGATAACACTCGGATAAGGTCAAGTGCATTGCGTTTTGCGTGTCTACGCAGCACATTAATCATACGCCATGTGAAACACGCACCAAGCTCAATACTAAACGAGTTTCTGGCTTTCCCGCTTGGTTATAGGGGAAGAGGAGGAGGCGGAGGAGCAGCAGGAGGACAGAACGACTGACCCTGAACCCTGAGCCCGCCGACACTGAACTTGCTCCACAGCAACTAGGACTTCACGTGCAGCCACAATGTCCAGCATGGCACGCTTTCGGAAGGTGAGTTTAATGGCCCAAAAAGGTTATTGTTTATATTAATCAAGGGTTGAAGTTTATTAAGAAACAGAGGAGAGGGCAGAGACAAGTAAGGAGCTCAAAGTTGAAGGTTTTATGATAATTATAGATCTTTTTATTATATTTATATTTAGAGAGAGAAAAGTCTAAGTTAAAGTTAATACAAGGTGTTGTTGTGTGTCTAATTCTTGTAACATAATTTGTATAAATATCTTAGATTTTAGTTGGTAAAATTATGTTAAGAGATTTAAGTAATGCCTTAATTTTATTACAATTTATATTGATTTTTTTAAAGATGAAAATCGAATACATTTCAATTTTATTTACAACGTTTTGATAGTTTATTTTAAAAAGTTTGGTTAATTATTTATTATTTGTATTATTATTGCTTATAATTATTTCTTAAATAACATGTTAATTATTTAAACTATACTAATTTTTAGAGATTTTAAATAGTTTTTTAAGCCTTTCTAAAATGATAAATTTTCGATTCATTTCAAGAACTCAATGCTTGGAAAATCTTGACTAGCATTTTGTTTTTAAAAAATGTTTAAAAATTATATAAAATATTGAATTGGTTAAAAAACATTAGTATATTTATTAATCTTAATTTCCATGTAGCTTGTTAAATTTTAGCACTTTAACTTTTTGAAATAGAAAGCAAAAAAGTGGGAGAAGATTTGACTAGCTCAAATAATTTTGTCTTGCTTTTATATTTATTATTTCCCTGTTCAAATTTTCTATTAATTTTATATATTTTATTTACTTTAGTTATTTATTATTTATTAAGGTTTTTACAGATTTTTTACCATATATATTTATATGTAAACGATGACCTTAATCTTAACCACAAACCTTAGACAAAGTTCAAAGTAGCTTTGACAGCAGGACTCGAGAGTTCAAGGAGAGCTGACTTACTCAGTTGAACTTGCCTTCCTTTCGGGCTCGAATATATACCAGATAGTTTTGCAGACATATAGACAGATAGATAAATAAATAGATGAGCTATTGGCGTTCCAAGCGGCGCTTGTGCGGGCGCAATTACCATGCGGATCACACTTGCTGGCCCCTCCGCTATTTTTGTTGTTTTTATTGCAATTGCGTGCTGCCGCCTGGCTGGTTCGCCTTGTTTTTATTTATTTCTCTTAAAAAAAACCTAACCAACGACGACCCTCAATCGCTGAAACGTGAATTCATTCGCAGGTGAGCAGCAGTCCCAGCGAGGAGCTCGAACCGGAGGCAAGTGCATCGCTGCTAAAGTCATCCCCGAATATATTGGAGAACTTTGCCTACGACGAGTTCCACAACCATCAGCGGCTCAAGCGTATGGCCACCGCACCCAACTCGGGCTCGGGCTCTGCCTCTGGCTCGTCCAGCTCTCAGTCATCTTCCTCGAGGAGGCGGGAGCCCAAGTTCTGTGACACTCTGGAGCGGCATGCCTTCATGCGGAATGTGATCAACACGCGGCAGCAGCCGGAGAGCGTGCGTCGCTACTCCAGTCCCGGGGAGAAGGAGGCCCAGGTGCGACGCAGCCTGGAGGAAATCACCAAGGATCTCAAGGAGATCGAGCAGTTTGTCAGCGCCACCGAGGAGCTGCTGCAGAAGGAGAAAGAGCAGGAGCAGATCCTTAACTCCGCCTCCAACAAGGAGAACAAGTCACCCAGTCCCATCAAGAGGGTCACCTACAAGATTAATGCCTACAAGGCTCCGCCACGGCGTCATCGTCCTGGCAGCCCCAGGTTCTACCACTCCAGGCTGTACTTTAGGAACGGCAGAATTGGTTGTGTGGAGTCCACGGAGCACCAAAATAATGTAGGAGCCACCCATGCTCTGGTCAAGCACATTCTGCGCCATGAGAAGCCTCTGGTCAGTCCGGATAGCGTGAGGAGAGTCCTAGAACCGGAGAGCTTCGAGATGGTTCCCCTTCCAGGAGCAGCAGTGCCCCCAGAGATTGCTCCCGATCCCATAGCCCTTCAAAGGGCAGAGGAACTGGCTGCTGCCACGGGACAGGTGGTTCTGCCCAAAGAGGAGGAGGAGGATGAAGAGCAGCCAGACTCCCAGCCCAGCATTATCGACGAGGACGAGCAGGATGTGCAGATCTGCTACAACGAATCCCCGGAGCTTCAAAACGAAGATCGTAACGAGCGGGCCCAGGGAACACCGTCCATTAACGAGAGCGATATTGTGGCTGTTGAGGAGCCGGCAACGGAAGTTAATATGGATATGGATCTGGAGCACCGGAAGCCCAGCAGTGCCGGGAGCTTGGACTCCCAGGGTCAGCAGTTTCTGCGCGATCAGGTCCGTCACTTGGTGCGTCGCTTCACCGCCAGGGCCAACAAGGTCAAGTCAAGGATTGAGCTGCCACCCACCCCATCGTCCAGCAGCACAGCCAGTTCACCATCGCCGCCGCCAACCAAGAGCCTGCATCCGTCGCCGGAGCACAAGGTGCGCCTGGTGCCGGCGGGTCAGTCGCCGCATCACCGCGGCCGGCTCTTTGAGGCGGACACCACCAGGTCGAATGCCTGGCTCTGCTCTAGTTTGTGTGGAGCCAACAATGATGAGAGGACTCTGGATCCTCAGGGCAAGATCTACATCTCCTGGCTGTGTGTGGTCTCGCTGTCCTTCCTGTACAATGCTTGGGTCATCCCACTGCGCGCGTCCTTTCCCTTCCAGACCGAGGAGAACACAAACATTTGGCTGGCCTGTGACTTTTGTGCGGATATAATTTATCTTCTGGATGTGGTTTTCTTCAAGCATCGGGTGATGTATCTCTTCGAGGGCTTCTGGGTGAAGAACAAGAACCTGACCAGGAAGAATTATATGCGGAAGCTGCAGTTTAAGGTGAGGAATATTATTAGTAAATTTTATTTATAATTTTAATAATGAAATAATTCAACCTTCAGCTGGATTTGTTGGCTTTGCTACCTTTGGAGCTGCTCTACCTTCAACTGGGCACTGGAGCTGTTTGGCTGCGATTTCCTCGTTTCTTTAAAATCCAAAGCTTCTGGGAAGTATTTCGTCTGCTGGATCGGGTTATATCCTCACCACATTTTGTAAGATTTCCCTAAAACTTTTAATTATTTAATAAACAAAACTCAGACCCCTTTGATTCCAACAGGTTCGCGTGGCCAAGACCCTCACCTACATGCTCTACATGATCCACATCACCGCTGCTCTGTACTACGCCTACAGTGACTACCAGGGTTTGGGCAAGAACCGGTGGGTGTTCAGTGGCAAGGGTCATCCTTATGTTCGATGCTTTGCCTTTGCCACCAAGACGGCCACTTCAATAGGAAAGAACCCAAAACCGGAAAGGCAGGGGGAATATGTCTTCATGACAGTGGCCTGGCTGATGGGCGTCTTTGTGTTCGCTCTTCTCATTGGTCAAATTCGGGATATCATCTCCACGGCCACCAGGAATAAGCATGAGTACAGGCAGCTAGAGGATGAGACCCTAGAGTACATGCGGCGACTCAATCTCTCGCAGGAAGTGCAATCCCGGGTCAAAATGTGGTTCCAATTTACTTGGGAGCAGCAGCGAACTTTGGGTGAGTTGCTCAGCACCCTGGAAAGTCCCTTAAATTATAGTTTTTTCGTACTCCTTCAGATGAATCCAATATCCTGGATGCCTTGCCCATTAATCTCAAGACCGACATAGCCATCTCCGTGCACATCCAAACCCTTTCCAAGGTTCAACTCTTTGCTGACTGCGAAGAGGCCTTGCTGCGTGATTTGGTCCTCAAACTAAGAGCCGTGACCTTTCTCCCGGGCGACTTTGTCTGCCGCAAGGGCGAGGTTGGCAGAGAAATGTATATCGTGAAGCTTGGACAAGTCCAGGTGATGGGTGGTCCCGGCAGCGACATAGTCCTCGCCACCCTCACCGAGGGCTCCGTTTTTGGTGAAATCAGTTTGCTGGGCATCAATGGAGCTGATCGAAGGACGGCGGATGTGCGCTCCAAGGGGTATTCCAACCTGTTTGTTCTCTCCAAATCAGACTTGAATGAGGTGATTGCCTACTATCCCACTGCGCAGGCCATTCTCAAGAAGCGAGCTCGTCAATTAATGAGGAAAAATGCTGCCCGCGAGCGAGAGGAAGAACGAGAGCGAGCACGTAGTGCCCTCCAGGCGGATGTGGTCATTGGCAATCCCAAAACACCTGAGACGCCACCGAAATTACTACAAACAGTGATCCAGGCTCTACCCTTTGAGTCGCCGGCAGTGGTGCTAATTACCCGCGGCTCGAAGAGAATGCGGCGCAAGCGTCAGTCCCTGCAGATGGAGACCATTGTGGAGCCCAAGATGGAGGTACTGGGAGCTAGAGCAGAGGAATCACAAGAGCAGAAGAGCGCAGAGCACTGCCTGAAGCCAGGACGCTGTTCCCCCGACTTGCTCTCCTCCATACAGCAGGAGCTCAAGACCAAGCACAAGTTCATCAATCTGACGGACTCCGAGAAGGCGCTGATCAGTCAGTCGGCAAACAATTCACTGGAGGACATGCAGGTGGTTGATCTGTAGGCACGCCATATAATTCCATTTAATTTTATGTAAATGTTGTAACAAAAAACTAATATTCTGCGATATATAACAATTTTTGGCTTAACAATAATTAAGTTTCCAACTCACTGCCTGAGGGAAAGGCCTTTAGCACCGCCTCCACAATTGTGGGCACCTCTGCCATGGCCCCATTGCCCGTGTCCCCGCACATTAGGGTCTTGCTGATGCATGGAATTTCCTTATAGCCCCAACTTGTGAGCTTATCGATCTGCTCTCTGGTTATGGGATGCTCGTACATCCGAGTGTTCATTGCGGGGGCAAAGAGCAGCGGCTTCTGCAGATCCCAAGCCCGTACCACGCACATCACAAAGTTATCGCAGATCCCCTTCCATAAAAGAGATACAAAAATAGTTCATAGAGATAAGAGATATTTCACAAGAGCCTTGAGACTTACGTTGGCCATTTTGGACAGGGAATTGGCGCTGAGCGGGGCAATCACCAGCAAATCCGCCCACTTGCCCAGGTCTATGTGCAGCACAGGATCGCCTCGCTTGTTCCAGGTGATCCATTCATCGCGATTGTGGTAAATGGGAACTAAAACCATAAGAAAAATTTGTATTAAAACTGGGAGACATAATAATAACCCTCCGGATAACCCACCATTCTCTGGTATCTGCTCCAATTCAAAAAAGTGTTTGGCCGCCTCTGTAATCAGGACTTTCAGGTGAAACTTGTAGGGCAGCCGCTCGTCGGAGAGCTCTTGGATTAACTGGGCTAACTTAATGGTGGCCACGCTTCCCGTGGCCGCTATCATCACATTGCGTTCCGGTTTCATTGTGCCTCCTAAACTTCTAGTGTTTCTCCTCCTCCTTGGCTGGCTTCTGTTCTTGAAATCCCAACTTGGACCAATCGGTTTTCTCCATAAGATTATTGTCCATGCGACAGGCCAGGTAATTCTTGGCGTCCTCGCGGCACAGACTCGTATCCTGGGCGTTCTTGCGGAGGCAACTGGCGTAGAGAAGGAACTGCTTCTTGCACAGCCCCTCGTGATCCAGGGGAAACGAACCCTTCTCGGGCGGCGTGGGCACGAACTTCTTCTGGTTGTAGATCTGTGAAGTCATTGCCGGCAGCTGCTCGTCGGCTTATCTTAATTCATTGATAAAATATGGCCTTTATAATTACGAAATAAAATGAGTTGAGTAAACACAGTGCCGGGCGGGAAGTGTGGCCAGTGTTTGGGATGCTGCTGCTCCGATATATTATCGATCGGTGTGCCATGGGCGCAACTTTTATTTTATTAAATATATTAAATATACATTAATTAATAAATGTATGAAAATTATAATTTAAACAAATAAATTAAAATGTAAATTTGAAAACAGACTTTTAAATTCGATAACTTTCATTGCCATTGTAAATACTGAAACCTAATGTGAAATACCGAAAACGGTGACTTTGTGCTGAAAGTTAGAGAAAGTCATTTTGTAATGATAATAATTAAAAGAAATGTTATTACAGGACATAATGTGAGGCTTTGTTGGCCAGTTTTAGTTGGCGTTTCAATCATGCTCTCTTTCACTTTCCAAACACTTCTGTGGTTAAAAATTAAGCCTAATTATTGAGGATATTTAACAAATAGCTTTTCCTAATGACAATAATTAAAAGCTAATGTTATTACAGGACATATTGTGGGGCTTTGTTGACCAGTTTTAGTTGGTTTTTGTTAGCTATTCAATCATGGTGTCATTTTTTTGCAACTGGACAGCCTTAAGCATTCACTTTGCATTGACTTGGGCAATGTTTCCGTTTTATCTGAATTGTCTAGCACATTGCATAAAGTTTGGTAAATACATATTTACGAAATTAAATAAGAAATAAAAGAATCCAATAAAATGTTTTAGATTCTTGGAATGAATGTACAAAAGAGCCCAAAATATACTTGGAATGCTCGGCTTTTTACGGCTTGAGTGGATATCTGTGGGTTTTGGGTAATTACCAGGTTTGTATTGGAATTATCCTTTCAAGACGTGATAATATAATTAATTTTTTACAGGACTTTCATATTTTGTACCTTTGGTTAATAGTTACTGCCCAGCTTATTGGTTTAACGTTCGCCTTTGTGGCCTACGCTCAAAAGTTTGTAGGTTATTATTGTGGAAAAGAGGAACTTTTTTGGCTTGGTAACTCCTATAAGCAATCTCAAGTCCTATTAAATCTAATTCGTATTAACATTTAAGGTTTTTTGGTCTTGAGTTTTCTGTTGGTTTTGACGCACTTGCTGGTGGCCAAGGATATTATTAAAAATCGTTGGATTAAAGGTTTTATAGTAGGTTGTATTTCATTATCTGGTAAAGTTGGATTTCGATAGTTTTTGAATAAAGTAATTAAATAAAATATTTCTGTAGTTTTTGCTTGTTAATATTTCTTGTCATAAGACTAAGCAGGCTTTGAGTTTTCAGTTGGTATTTGGAAAACTTACAATAAAAATATTTTCTCCAAATTCTGGGAATATCTTTTCAAGCAAACATGTCTCTGCCCCAAATTAATACAGCCGCCGACCAGGCCAAGTTGCAGCTTATGCAGGAGATGGAGGTCAAGACGATGTCCGATTTGTATTATCGCATGGCCAATGCCTGCCATAAGAAGTGTATTCCCTCTCGCTATCCTGAACCGGATTTGGGTGAGTTTCAGGTGAAAGAAAAGGGGATTACTTGCTCGTACCCAACAAGATCTAATAGATTTTTAAAGGATAATGTAGAATTCGATCTCCCCTAGTTTTTCTTCAGCTATATTTCCAGTTTTTCTCTAATTTTCAGGCAAAGGCGAGCTTGTGTGCATTGATCACTGCGTGGCCAAGTTTCTGCACATTCACGAGAAGATTGGCAAGAACCTCTTGACCGTCTACATGCCGCAGGAGGTGACAAAGGACACCAATTAGCTCAAGCCTTCCCTGAAATTATGTACACAATCCAAGAGAATAAACCCAAGATTTATGAGAGCAGCCACTTTTTATTACAAATTCCCTCAGAAGGTGGTGACAAAACGCGACATCTCCGGCAGCATGACACTCAGGTCCTCGATGTTGGCCTCCAGGCCGCTCTCATCCGTGGTGTCCAGCTCGCTGGTTCTCACGCTATTCTCCCAGTCGGAAGAGTCGTCGCCCACGCCTCGCGCCTGCTCCTCCTGCTGTTCCTGGGTATTGAGGCTGGCCCGGCTGGAAGTGCATTCGCAGGCAATCTCTTCCTGGTTAGGTGGTCGGTCCACATAGAGGTTGGTCTGGCGCTGTGAAGGAAGAGTGAGCATCTAGGGGTTATTAAGTAAACCCAAAGACTCACCAGCGCCATCAGCTGCAGCTCGGAATGGTGGCTAATGGGATTCTGGGAAAGATTCAGCATGTACAGCGTACGCAACTCCTCCAGCTGCGCTCTCGTGGGCAGCTCGTCAATGCAATTTCCATTGAGAAAGACAAACCGCAGCTTTTGCATGGCCAACAGCATTCGTGGAAGTCGCCTCAGCCGGTTGCCCTTGAGATTCAGATGCACCAGGTTGCTCAGCAAGGCGAATGTCAGTGGCACTTCCTCCAGCTCACAGTTCTCGGCGGTGAACCAGCGGAGAGAGCACAAAGCACCCATCGTCTCGGGAAGTTTCTTTAGGGGATTACCACGCACTCCCAGCGTTTCGAGGCGTTCACAATTCCGTATCTCCACGGGCAGTTCCCGGAGTCCAGTGTTATTGCACCAAAAGGTCTCCAGCAGCGTGAGGTAGCCCAGTTCCGGGGGCAAGCGAACAATGTTGTTGCAGCTGACATTGAGGAACTTCAGGCTGACCAGCCGGCAAATGCAGTCGGGAAACTCATCCAGTTTATTGTAGTCCAAAGTGAGCACTTGAAGGCGCGCCAGAGAGCCAATGCTGGAGGGGATCTGTGGGGGGATAATATAGAATCTGAGAATATATACATATATGTATCCCCCAACCTTGGTCAGTTTATTTTGGTTGAGAAATAGCTTCAGCAGCGTCTCGCATTGCTCTATGATGTCGGGGACCTGGGAAATCTGGTAGTGGGACAAGTTCAAGGAGAAGGCCTTCTTGTAGATGGCATCCTCACAGTTGGCCAGCACGTAGTTGTTGCGAAAGAATTGGCATATTTTCTCCATATTTTTTTTAACTAAAATTTAGTAAATTAACCGAAAAATTCAAAAATCAACAACAGGTTTTGAAAAACTCACTATGTTTTTTGGTGGGAAAACGTTTTCTGCTCTCCCACCTATTTCTTTCGTTTTGTTTTGATTGCACATTATATAAGCCATAAAATGAGAGTGATTCTCAACATATATATATATCTTGGCCATATATTGCACTCTTCTCCTAAGAGAAGAATTCTTCCCAAAAAGCTAGTGAACTAATTTTAAAAATTGCATTGGCTGTGCTTATTTTTGGGTTGTGTGCTCTTGTGCATATTTTCTTTAGAAAACACTTTCCCCGATTATAATTGGAAAAGCATCTGTGTAGGTGCATATACAAAAGCTTCGTTCTCTAATAAGTGATCTGATCTAAGTGATCTCACCCCGCAATGTTTTACTCTCTCGACTCTGTTAATTGACAAAAGCTCGGGTTTCGCCCGCGGGTATAAATAAATAGATTTTAAATAACAAAAGCGGGTCTCAGTTGAGGTCGAGCTTGGAACCTGCAAACTGCATCATGCGTTTGCTAATTGTTGTTGTTTTTATAGCGCTTGCCGGTAAGTTATGCTTTGCAGCTTGTACAATTCACTGAACTCTCTATTCCCACTATAAAAGCCGCAAATGCGCAGCAGAATTACGATGGCCGGAACGGCCCACATCAGTTCGGGCAGCCGGGAAATGGCATCTATATACGGGGCCAGAACGAAGGACCCTATCAGGTGCCAGGCGTGGGAGGTACCTTCCAGAATTCACCCTCCAGCGGCGGACATGTTTACACGGATGAGCAGGGTAACACCTACACACATCACTCGTCGTCGGCGTCGTCAAATGCGAAAAGTTTGGCGTCGTCAGCTGTGAACTTGAGCTTGGGCAGTGTTTTATTAGTTATTATGAGTTTAATTGCACAATAATTTGGTTGTTAAAAATGGTTAAAAATTTGAATAATTGATCAAACTTTTTTTAATTGAACTAAAAGAATAAATTTATATTTCTAAAGGTACTAAACGAAATACAAGTTTATATTCCTTATGTGCATTTTAAAGAAATTAAAAATCAAGTCTTAAAATGTGAAATAAAATGTTTTTCTTATTAAAATTTTATAAAGAAATAAATATTCAACCCTTTAGGTGCAACAACATGTTATTTTCTAATTAAATTGTAATAAAACCTTTTCACTAAACAAATACTTTTGATTATTAAGCTTTGCAGCTTATTACAATATTTATAAATATTATAATTAAGTAAAATATGAATATAAAATAAGAACTAAACTTAAAACTTTTTTTCTGGCAGTTTGCCCTTCCCTATGCCAGCCCTGGCCACTTTCCCGCTCAATTCTCTTCCTATCGTCGGCGTTTGGCTGGGGATTTTTCGAACCACATAAAATGGTCACACTTCCCTCAAGCTGCATTATTTTTACCACGAAATTAAATTCAAGTTAAATGCAAAAATATCCGTAATTAGTTGCCGCTCGCATCAAGTGTGCAACCACTAAGCCAAACCCATTGAAGTAAGACACCCCCAGCAGCCGGCAGAGACCTCAAACCAGCCGCAGCATGGACCAAATGCTCAGCCCCAACTTCTCGATTCCGAGCATCGGAACTCCGCTGCACCAGATGGAGGCGGACCAGCAGATCGTGGCCAATCCAGTCTACCATCCGCCGGCAGTGCCGCAACCGGATCCGGTGATGCCTGCGCCCGTATCCTCAGCAGGGCAGCAGCAGCAACAACAGCAGCAGCAACAGGCGGATGCCAGCGGAGCAGCAAGTGGCAGCAGCGGTAGCGGGCTGTTTGGCCACGAGCCATCGTTGCCGCTGGCCCACAAGCAGATGCAGAGCTACCAGCCCTCGGCCTCCTATCAGCAGCAGCAGCCAGGAGGAGGCGGTAGCACGCCGCAGTCCATGATGCAGCCACAGACGCCGCAGAGCATGATGTCGCACATGATGCCCATGAGTGAGCGCAGCGTGGGCGGCGGTGGAACAGGAGGCGGGTCAGGCGCAGGCGATGCCCTCAGCAACATCCACCAGACCATGGGACCCTCCACACCTATGACGCCGGCCACGCCGGGATCGGCTGATCCCGGCATTGTGCCCCAGCTGCAGAACATTGTTTCCACGGTGAATCTCTGCTGCAAGCTGGACCTTAAGAAGATAGCGCTGCATGCGAGGAATGCCGAGTACAACCCGAAACGATTTGCGGCCGTTATTATGCGTATTCGAGAGCCGCGCACCACTGCCCTCATCTTCAGCTCCGGAAAAATGGTCTGTACGGGCGCCAAGAGCGAGGATGACTCTAGGCTGGCGGCTCGCAAGTACGCGCGCATTATACAGAAGCTGGGATTTAATGTAAGATCACCTTCTTGCTTGAAATTGACACTTTTTTAATCGTTTCCCTTTGCAGGCCAAGTTCCTTGATTTTAAAATTCAAAACATGGTCGGCTCCTGCGACGTCAAGTTCCCCATTCGCCTGGAGGGCCTGGTCCTCACCCATTGCAACTTCAGTAGCTACGAGCCGGAGCTCTTTCCTGGCCTCATCTACCGTATGGTGCGTCCTCGCATAGTGCTGCTGATCTTCGTGTCTGGCAAGGTGGTGCTCACCGGCGCCAAGGTTCGCCAGGAGATCTACGACGCCTTCGACAAGATATTCCCCATATTGAAGAAGTTCAAGAAGCAGTCATAATTATAGTTTTTAGCGCTTTATTAGTTTTTGTAACGCCTACGTTTAGGGTTTCCTTAGTTCTGTAAGCAAAGAGTATCCGAGAGCAGGAGCAGAATAAAACGAAGTGGTTAGCTGTACGTAGACTACAGGCTCTTTATTTTGTTTCGTTAATTACTATTCGTAGAAATTTAGACAGGACTAAGGACACACTCTACAGGCACTGGGCCATCAGGGCGCCGACATTGTCGAACTCAATCTTCTCCGTAATGTTCTTCGTCTTGATCTTGTCGTCCTGCATGGCTACCACCACCAGGCCCTGGCCCTGGTGCTTCCAGCCGTTGCGCTTAATCCAGCTCTCCAGCGTCGAGTCCTCGATGCCGCCGAGCAGCTCCTTCAGCAGGTCCTTGCGAATAGTTTGGAAGGTGGTGCCCACCACATGTGAAACAAACTTGCGAATCGAATCATTGAAGCCGGAGATGTGACGGAACATGTTCCGGTTCACATCGGCGCGCTGCCAGAACAGGGTGAAGTCAGCACGCTCCAGGATGTCGGCCAGATCGATAATGGTCTGCACGTTCTCATCCTTCATCTGCTGGGGCAGCAGCAGGCACTTGGCCATCACGAAGTCCGTGTGCGGCAGGTTGGTCAGGCACTTCAGCAGGATGGTGTAGGTGATGTCGAAGTTGAGCATGTGCGGGTTAAACTGGTAGAGCTTCAGCACGGCCAGATTGGCCTCCAGATCGTAGGTGTTGTTCTTGGCCTGGTCCTGGACATACGCCTCCAGGGTCTTCAGATGATCCGGGTTGTACCTGAGCGTTCCAGGGAGGAAAGAGAGGTTATGTTTTTGTGCTGATTGTTAGGCGGGCAAACCCGAGCAGTACTTACCGCTCGATGCAGCCCAGCATCTCCTGGATGGTCTGGCTCTGTCCGTTTTCCATTTTCACAAGGTGCGACATATTTTACGGCAAAATTGTTTCGAATTCGCAAGTTGACGTCGTGTTTTTTTTACAGAACGCCGTTTCACAAAGACCGTATCACACCCTAAAAAACACCAATGAAAACAAATGGGAAGCGGTCACGCTAAATATTAAATTAATACTAAATACCCACCCATGAAAAGAAAAACATTGCCATCGATATACATTTATCGGTTTCCAAACAAATTTTAAACACAAATGTCGTTATTTTTAGTGGAAGTTTAATGATTTCAATTACACATTGAATCATGCTTTTCATGTTCAAGGGAAGTTCTGTTCCATTTCGCTTAACCTGGAAGTTCATGTGGAAGTGCATGGTGTTTGTGGAATCTACATGGTTTCGGGGTTTTTTTTTTGTACAAAATTATGTACACAATAAATGGTATAAAAAGCAACTTAGTTATATCCGTGATCGGAGGACTATGTCTTGGCCGCCTCGGCATCGCCGTTCTTCGCCTCCTCCGCCAGCTTGGCTTGGCGCTGTTCCTCCTCCAGCTCCAAACGTTCCACCTTTTTGATTTTGCTCAGTTTTTCTGGAAATTACACAAAGTTTTGGTTATGATGTCTGATTTTATATAGAAGATATATCCAACTTACTTGCACATCTTAGCATTATGGTGCCCCACCAGATGGACCAGCCCCAGCCGACGAAGCAGAAGAGGACGCAAAAAAATTGGGATACGGCCACTATGATGTTGATAATGAAGGATCCAATCCTGGCCCGGGCGCTGTCGAACTGGGAGAAACGTGGAATGCCCACGCACAGGCAAAAGAGTCCCGAAAGCAGGGTTCCTGTATAAGAAATAGGCATTATTGATATGATTATCGGAAATATGATTAAAAACCCACCTAAGCCTGGAAAGACCACATTGCAGAAGGCACAAAACCAGGCCAAATACAGCGGCAGCACTGGAATGGCTCCCTTCATCTTGGATGTGTACTCCACCAGGTCGTTGTGCAGCTTCTTACGGGTGTCCTGTGTGCATAACATTTTAATTAGTAATTGAATTTGTGGAATCATGGGGAGGAGTATGGAAACTTGCCTCGCTTGGTGGCGGCGCCTTGATGCTTTGCCTGCGCGCATTCGACTCCCGACGCTTCTTCTTGCGGCAGCACAGAAGCATCAGCCAGAAACGCTTGCAGCAGCCCCTGCAACCAAGGTTAACATTAATTCATATACATAAATCCCTATTGATTCCACTCACTCCTTAGCCTGGTTATCCATCGCATTTGTGGCTGCTGACATGGCCGCCTCGGAGGCGCCTTCCACCACCGACGACTCGGTGGGCTTGATGCCCATCTCTGGATCCTGATCGCGCCAGGACACTGTGCTGCCCTTCTTGTTGGGCCTGCTGCCGCCGCGACGACACGGAATGCAGAAGCAGCACCTGTTCAGTTCCGTCTCATCGCCGGTGGTGGGATCCACCTTGTTTACCGACCGACAGCAAAACACCTTGCTCAGGCAGAGGCCGCACTTGCTGCGTGGCTTTGGTCCCATTGTGTGACTGCTACTCATGTTGGTCTCCTGTTTCTGCTTTCTCGCCTTTGCCTCTGTCTGGACAGAATCCGGCTCCTCCTCTACACTGTTTACTGGCTTCTTGCGACAGCTCCGACAACAGCAGCAGCAGGATTTGAGCCACTCGGTGACTCGCTTCTTCCCCTTCGGCTTGGTCTCGTCAATTACTTGGACATTGGTGGCTGTGGTGGCACTGCTGTTGCCGCTCCACAGGACGGGTTGGTTCTCGGCGGATTGGTTCCGGTCACGATTCCGCAGGCAGCAACGGGAGCATCGGGATCGGCGACAGGGCATGAAGAGCGTGGAGCAGCAACCACACAGGCCTCCACGCTTCTTGACATTGTTGTTGTCCTTCTCCTCGAGGAACTCCTGACTGCTGCTCCTGAAATGAAATAGATCGAGTGATGGGTTAACTCTATGGGGAAGGTAAGAAACTCCACTTTAACTTGCTGTAAAGATAACTAAAACCGTATGAAAAGCTTAAAGAAATTACTCCAGAATCAGGATCGGTCGATAGGCTGCCATAAAACCTATCGAAATCGAAACGATCATTTTTGGCATTTTCCAATAATGGCCGCAAGCTGGAGGAGACACCACACTGCTTCCCGCTAAATTTACCAAAAATGTTCCCTTGTGCGGAAAAGCGGGAAAACGGCCGGAAAAGTCAACGTCGGTGGTGATACTCGCGGATGCTGTGCCCTGCGGTGAAAAGCCAGCGCTCCGGAGTGTTGCGGAATTGGTTTTATGAGCGAAAATCCGGATCGAACGCCGAAAATCTGCGCACGGTTTGTTTACGAGCCGTGAGATTGTGTTTGTGTGTGTGTGTGTGTTTTCTTGTTGGCCAAAAAAAGGGGAGTGTGCAAGTGAAACAGAAAATGGCACTGCCAGAGTTTGGTGAAGTCCTGTTACTTTCCTTCTTGGTTAATAAAGTTTCTTTATTTTGTTTTTTTTTTTTTATGTGCGATTTCCTTTGGCCTATTTATTAATTTTTTTATATTTTTTATTTTGTGTTTGTGTGTGAATTTATGAATTATAAAATTATGAGAAAGGAGAAAAGGAGACTTCCAGAAATAAAAAATAACAAAAACTGGGTGAGTGAAGATAATCCATTGCTTTTTTAATTTTATCCTTCATTATTTTTGGAATTTTTATTTTACAGCCTAGACCTGCCTTTAGGATTTGTATTTCTTATAATTGTAGATTTTTAAATGATTTAAATTAAAATCAAATATTTAATTTTACTACCTTTTCTTCAAATTTTGTTCTGTAATTCTTCTTATATTCTTAATAGTCCTTTCCTTTATATTTTTTACAGCCAGGACTCTGACATTAAATTTTTGTTTATAATAATTACCAATGTAGACTTTAAATAACTTAAATTGAAAACAAATCTTTATGAATTTGACTTCCCTTTCATTTATATTTTCATAAATTCCTAATAATCCCATTTGCAAACTTTTAGAATATAAAATCTTCGGCTTGCCAAAGATAGCTTGTTTTCTTAAGGATTTCTTAAGGACTTCCTTCAACACTTAAGACAAGGTGAAGTCTCTTAGCTGAAAGCCAAGGCTTTAGCCATTGTCCTTGACTGTCCGCAGAGACCGGATATAAGCTTTTATGGCTTTTGAGGGATTGGCCATGTGCCAAGCACCGGAAGTGCTGTATGATTGGAAAGTTCAGGTCAAGTGTGGGAGGGTCTTCGCTTCACACTTGGCTTTATAATCGCCTTCGGAAGTCAATTAGCCAGGATGGATTGCCTCCATATAAGGGGAACCATTATTCGGGATGTAACTCCTGCAATAAGCAATATGCATTATGCATTAGTTCGTGCACTTTGCCACATCTCCTTTGGCACTTTGAACTTTCATCTTGGCATAATGAAGTTGGGGGTTTTCGGGTCGATTTTGAATGTAAAAAACCCAAACGGGAGCCCCACAAAAATATGTCACGAGACGTCGTGGTGGTTGGGACCGCATTTTCGGACGCTTACACAATTTCTTGATGGGATCCATGTGTTCACGTGTATATAATATATAGGTTGAGGCACTCCGTAGTTCCGTTCCGTGTGCACACGAGCCAACGACCAAACGCAATTTGGAGGTCGGCAATTTATATATTTGACCTGCGACTCCAACTGAGACAGTAAAGTAAGCCAAAAGCTAAGAAGTTAAGTTAAGGCCTAAGAAGGTCAGGCCACACGCTCTCTCAAAGATGATGACTCTCGGCGATAAGCTATAATTGTTGGATCTTAATTACCTAAAGAAGTACTTGTCGCCATCGATGAACGGGTCCTGGGCCAGATCCACCGTGTAAATCACCGAATTCTTGGGCGTTCCATTCAGCATTTCGAAGCGGAAGCAAATTATCCGAATTATCCGAAAAGAATATTTCAAGTATTTCGTATTAATTGCTGGCAAATCATCGACACTCGAGGAAAATAACTTTCCGTGGGATTCCCCCGAGGCGCTGCGGTTGGCGCGATTGTCCGGCCCAAACTGATTTGTTATTGCGGCAAACGAAACTTGAGCTAAAAAATACTTTTCTCCGCACGCTATACTGTATACAGTGGGGACTCTCTTTGGGAAAACTCTATCCTGTAAGGGGGAATTCCCTTGGCGTCTTGGCAAGTGGCCACTGTAACTGGTCGCTCGCACGCTTGGAAAACAATGCATTGAAGGACATCGTTACCTTCGCCGACTCTGCTTCGCTACGCGACCCGACCGACCGCCAAGACGACCACGACGACAGGCCAGCGAACGGATTTCCTTAAAGGAGGTCTCATGCGCCTCCTCCTCCTCCGTCGTGTTGGGCTCACAATTTATTGACGCACTTATGAGTGGCTTGACGGACCTGTGCCGCCTGGCTTTAAGCACGGAACTCCAGCCCACACGGCGCTGTAAAGTTTTATGTATCATAGTTGTTGTTCTAGGACTCTGCCCCCCCCGTAAGCCCATTCCTCGAGGAGTTTCCTGTATGTAAATTGGCTGGCCAGGTCTAGGCAAGCCTTGGCTGGGGTCGGGTTGGCGCTGCTCCAGTGGAAACCCCTTAGGGTCGAGGAAAAATGTTAGTATTACGAGTCCTTACTCCTAGCTAGCATTCGAATTCGCCTTCTGCTAGCTGGACAGACTTTTGAATGATGAATATTCATAATGGTCATAGGGGACATGAGGACATAAGGACATTAGAACACATTAGGGGCTTCCTTGGTGACAAAAACAGAGTCGAGTTCTCAAGGATTCTTTAGGGGAAATTCTTAAGCTAAAGTACTTTGAGTTTCAACAACTTTTAAGGATTTCTAAGTGAGGTTTTGGGGAATGTTGGACTCTATACATCTAAATAATTTATTTTATATCAAATTTGAAAGCTTTTATGTTTTGATTTTATACATATAAATATATTACATAATATAAAACAATTCAACTAATTTAAAAAAAGATAGAAAGGTTTTTAAATATTTTAAACTTATTAAAAAAAATAGAGAAACAAAATGTTTTAATGATTTATTTTACTAAAATTTAATAAAGATAATAAAATGTTTCTAAAAATATAAATATTTCAACTAATTTATAAAAATAGAGACGCAAGGCTTTAATGTTTTATTTTTTAAATAAATTTTCATAAAGAATAAACAATATTTTGACTCTCTAATAAACATAGAGAAGTGTTTTTTTAAAAAAGTTTTTATAAAGAATATAAAATACATAAAATTGCAACTAAATTATAAAAAATATAGAAAAAACTAGGCTTTAATGTTTGTTTTTAATAAATTTTGATAAAGAATGTAAAATATTTCAACTAATTTATAAAACAAAAATAAATACACGGCTTTTATGATTTCTATTTAGTAAATTTTAATAAAGAATATAAAATATTTCAATTAATTTATTAAAAAACAGAGAAACACAAAGCGCTTTCCCCAAAAATTATAGTTTCCTCAGAAAAGAGATACTGCCTCATAAAATATTTATATTCCTACCCCGATCTCTGTTTTTTTTTTTTTTTTTTGAATAAATAAATAAAATAATATAAATTATATTACTCACTTGACCATGCCACCGCTTCCCGCTGCTGATCCTCCCTGTCCATCCGGCGATCTCCGCTTGGCGTCCACCTTAAAGTCCGCTCCACTCTCCGGGGTGGGCATCACATCATGACCCTCGCCCAGTTCCGATTCGGAGGCATCTAATGGCGCAGGAATATCCGAGCTTTCACACTCCACCTCCGGGACACTGGCTATCCGCTCTGCGGAGCTCTCGTTGGGATGCAACACAGAAACCGAGGCCTCAATGGGCTGCGTTGGGGGGAACGGGGACTTGGGCTGCTCGCCCGAACTCTGGGGAGCAATGCTGCCATCGGCTGTGCCAGTGCGAGAGGCAGATTCACCTGGCCTGGCCACCATGGTGGCCGAGCTGGGCGTGGGTGAGGGATCGGCATTCAGGCGGTCATTCTCCAGGCTCTTCAAATCGGTGAGATTTTCGGTGATGGTTTTGTGGATCTCGTCGGTGGCCTCGGTTACGGTTTTTTGGATGGTTTCCAGGGTTTTCTGTGACTTTTCCAGAATGGCAGCCGCATCGTTGGACATGGGTAGGGAGCTGTGGCCACCAGTTTCTGGAGAAGAAGAGAATTTTACTGGGTTTTGGGTTGGAATAAATCATAACTCACCTTCGCTTTCGTTGGCATGTTCCGGCAGCGTGGCCACTTTTCTGTTCTGCGGCGAATCCGAACGATTTTTGTTGCTCAGCAAACTCAGCCTGGAGCTCATCCGCACCAGCTTGGACATATGGGCTCCGCCAGATCCCTTGCCGCCAGGCGTTGAGGGCACATTCACCTCGCTGGTAACCGCCGGCACAGCTTCCACCGCCTGGAGCACTGCATTGCCCACTTGGGCGGCCAAAGGAGGTATGTCCGCTGAGGCATGGGAACCATTTCCTGCTGCCTTCTCCAGATGGATTCCTTGGGCTTTGCTTGTAGTAGGTTTCTTGCTCTCCTGTGAGGTTCCTCCTCCTGGCTTTGTCTTGTTTACTGGGCCTTTGGTCCTGGCTGCAGCTGCGGGTTCCTTGCCATTTGCTTTGGCTGCCGGCTTGCCCTTCTCCTTATCCTTATCCTTTTCCTTTCCCTTCTCTGTTTTGGTTTCCTTTGTGGGAATCCCCTTGGTGGAGGGCTTTTTTCCATTTGTTGGTGGCTTGGCTCCTGCGACGACTTTCTTGCCCGCTGGCTTTGTCGGTGTCTTTGCTGAGGACTCCTTCTGGGATTTGGATTTGGCACTTGCAGGGATCTTGGGCTTTGCTTTGGGGCTTCCCTTGGTGGCTGAAGCCATCGCCGCTCTACCAGCTCGTGGCGTTGTGGCCTGTGACTTGGTTTTCTCCGGCGATTTCGATCTTTTCTTGGACGAACTCGGCGGGGATTTGGATGCAGCCTTGACCTGGGATAATGATCTGGTGGGAATGCGAGAGCGAGAATTCCTGCGCGACAGAATCTCCGGCGGGGCTTCGGTTTTGCCAGTGCGACTGGAAGACCTTCGGGAGTGGCTCAAGGCCGCAGGACTTATGGATTTCCGGCGTTCTAGCCTGCCTGTGGGACTCAAGGAGATGGACTTCCGGCGGCTGGGGGTTGTGGCTTGCAAGGCTCTGCTCCTGGCCATAGCTGTGGCCGGCGAAATGCTGGAGGATCGTAGGGAAGAGGAGTTGATGCTCAGGCGGGAGTTGGCTCGCGAATTGCCGCGTGAATTGGACATATCCTGGCGGGAGTTGGACAACTCCAGGCGGGATCCCAATGCCAGATCCAAACGGGAACTTGGCCTGGAAGTGGGACCCCTAGAAGCCGAGCGAGAGTCTAGTCCTAGTCTTCCGCTCTCCCGCGATGGCGTCCTGCTGGGATTCATGGATCTAGAGGGCGACCTGCTGCTCACGGCTCTCGAGGGCGACCTGCTGCTCAGGCCTCTCGAAGGCGACCTACCGACGCTGGCTCTGGAACTCCTTCCCGAGGCTGCCATACCCAAATCCTTAAGCGGCGAATTAGAGCCAGATTCAGGACTCTTGCGCACTGGAATCCTGGAAAGGGAATCCCTACGCGTCGTAGAAACCTCCGATTGGCTGTCCATGGTGCCGCCCATCAGCGAGGATCTGTGGGTGGGACTTTGGGCCGAGCTGCTGTCCTTGTTGGGCGTCCCTATGATGGGCGACAGCGTGCTGGGCTTGGCCACCTTTCCATGATCCTTCTGATAGATGGACTGCCTCCTAGTGCTAAAGCTGGGAATTCGGTTGGGAATCCTGTTGGGACTCGGCGCCTGCACCGATTTGCGGCGCATCCGGTTCAAAGTCTGGGCAGCTGGCAGTGTGGCAAGCGTGGGCCTGCGGAAGCTAAAGTCCGAGGTGGTGGCAGTGACGCTGCTCAGGTTGGAGCTCCTCCGGTCCGAGGCTGTTTGGGTGGAACTTCGCCGTTCCGGTGAGGTGGAACTGGAGCGGCGTCGCCCTTGGAAACCCTGCGACTTGGTGGCCAGACTGCTTCCAGCCTCAAAGGAGGGCCTACTCAGGTCATCCAGGCTCACCCAATTGGAGCGAGGCGTCGGTGGCAGCCGCAGACGCGAGCCCAGCGGCTCCTCCTTGTTGATGATCCTCAGCAGGCCGCGCTGCCTTCGCGTGGGATTCAGATTTGGCTTCAGGGGACGCGGCAGTGCGCCGGGCGGAAACACAGCCGGCTCCGGGCCACCCAGCTCCATGTGGGAGCCATAGTGGAGGCGGGGAATGGAGCTGCTGCGATAGGGGTCCATAATCTGCGGCAGGGCCTCCAAACTCTTGATTTTCTGGCCCAAACTGGCGGTGGATCCCCGCCTGCTTTGGTTTCGCGGCGTGAAGGTGTCCATCGAGGAGGTCAGCGAGTCGCGCTGCTGCAGGATTCCCTTCTGGGGCGTGGCCAGCTTGCTTCTGCTCAGCCTGCCGCTCATATTAAACTGCACCGAGGGCCGGGGGGAGTCATCTGTGGTCTGATGGTAACCCAGCTCGGGCAGGCGGGGATCTGCCGCGGGAAAGATCGATCTGCGGCGAGGACTGGCCTGGGGCCTGACCAACGCTGCTGGCGATGAGGTAGTCGTCGTCGATGTCGACTGGATGGAGGCATGTCGCCTGGTGGCAGCAGCTGGCCTGGGAGTCGCCGTTGCCGCTGGCTGACCCGAGGAGAGGATGGTGAAAGCAGTCTTCTTGTGGGTACGCGGTTGGTCCACCCTAAAAATGTTAAGGATTCAAATTAAGGATGAATTTAACTCTCTAAAATAGAGATTCCCTCACCTGTAGTCGCCTCCCATGGCTATGGAATCCCTGATAATGATGGGCGACATGGATCTCTTCAAGCTGTGATCATCGCCCTGATCCTGCGCCTGTGTCCTGTGGCAATGGGGAGGTGGAGCAGCCGGCGGTGGTGGCTGGCCATAATCCCCGCGTAGCTGGCGGTGACACTGACCCATTTCCCGGCCCATTTGCTCCTCCAAATATTGCAAGGGGGAAAGAACTACATCCTTCGGGACTGAAACCTTCTCCTTGGCAGAACCTGGAGCCGCCACACGCTCCTCACCGCCACTGCTGGAGCTATTCATGTCCTGGATCATGGTGGCCAAGGGGGAGAGCGGACCCTCGTCCTGCTTCATGGACATGATCATCTTGGAGCTGGGACGCAGTCGGGGAATGCGTGTAAATTCGGGAAAATGCTGTGGCGCTGGACGGAACCAATCCCGGCTGGAATAGGAGTCACTGAGCAGGCTAAGGATAGGGCAGAGATTAGGTATTAAGGATCAAGGTTGTTGGCTCCTTCTCACCCCCTGTGATCCTCTGTATTAATGCTGGAAATGCTCATCTTGGCTGTGGTTTCCTGCCGACTGGGACTCCTTCTTGAAGACTCCTCGCCATCCTGAAAGGACAGCCTCTGACCCACCACGCTGAACTCCTCCTCGATGTCATTCTCCAGATCGTACATATCCGGCTTGTTGAGAATATCATCGGGGGCCAGGAGCAGGTAATTGGGGGATCCCAGGTGCTCGGAACTGGAGCCGCCGCTGGAATTGGGCAGAATTTGGATGTCGGGCGGCTGTAGCTGCGGCAGCAGGGATCCCCTCGTGTAGGGAACACTTGGAAAGATGCGCTCCCTGGCCCCTGGAATCAAGGCATTCAGCGCCATGGCAGCCACCAAGGCATCCTCCTCCGAGCTGGGCACCTCCACCGAACCCATGCGCAGCGTCTCAAAGGCCGCCGAGCCAAAGTAGTCATCGGAGTGGAGGTGAGACGAGGACGGGGGCGGCGGCGGCACCGGGTCACCGAACAGGCTGCTGTACGCTTGGATATCCGCCTCGGACTCGGGGCGCAGGCTGGAGGCGAACGTGGAGGGGGCCATCGAGTGGCCAGAGAGCAGGGAGTGGGTGCGGTAGCTATAGTCCACCGGGATCACAGCCAGCGGCTGGAGGCGGCGGCCACTGCCAGTGGATCGGGGACGGGCACGGGGACTTGGCTGCGGTGTTGGGATCAGATTCGGTGGTGCTTCTCCTGCTCCTGGCGCGGGCATTGGGATCACATCGGGGGATGGCGATGGCGTTGATGATGATGATGAGTACGTGAGGGTCTGCTGCATGGCTTGACATTGGTGCTAACCGTTTTCCGGCCCTTCAGCGTTTCACTACGATTTACTTTCCATTGTTTATAGTTTTGTTTTTTGTCGTTTTTTTTTTGTTTTTCACAAAAATCCACGCAGGATCTGGCGTTCGTTCGCTGTCCTTGGGCTCAGTTCAAGTGCCACACAAAACCAATGACGCCCGGAACTGTTTATTCGAAGCAACAGAATGTATTTAAAAATCACTCACTCCTGGCTCCCAGGCGGATTTTACAGACAGACGACGACCGGGCGCGAGACCTTCCGGGTCCTTTGGCTGTTTCAGAGAGACGTACACGCGACGAAGCCTTTTCTGGGTGCGCAGTGGGGAGTGGGGAGTGCGGAGCAAGGATTACGGCTCACAGGGAAGGGTATGGGCAGCAGGAGCTTCGAAAAATGGGTAGCTTAGGAGGTGGATAGAGAGAGGAAGGGAGCCTTTGGAGGGGCCACAATGCCAGCTTTTATTGCCAAAACGTAGAGATGGTCTAAAATCTAACCAAGTACCAAGGATCTAGTACCGAAGCATAGGGTTTCTTAAGGTTTTTAGTTAGTCAGCAGATAACCAAAATCTAGGTTTTTTTAGCTAGGATTTTTGAGATTTTTATCTATGATTTTATGTAACTATTTTTACTCAATTAAATTCTTTAGGAAAATGTTTTCCACTTAGAAATGCTTTTAATATTTTTGTATGTATGTTTAATATGTTAATTTCCATTTAAAACATATATATTTCAACGAATATCTGTAAGCCGGATGGCATTACAAATATTTATAATACCAATTGGCTTAAATCGCTGTTCAAACAGCTGAAAAATCAAGAATTTTTTGTATATATTTAAAGGAAAATGTTTACATAAATCGCAGAACTATTAATTTCTGTTTTATAAAAAAGTTTATCAAAAGGGGGGAATTAATTAATGTATTAATATCGTTCATGGCAAATGTTTATCTAAGAAGAATGAATTAATATACTTAATGGCACTATTACATTCTTTCTTAAAATATTAAATTTCAAGTATTAATTACTGTTTAAACACCTAGAATTTTTGTATATATTGAAAGACAAATGTTTACAGAAATCACAGAACTATTAATTTCTGTTTTATAATCAAGTTTATCAATGAAGATGAAAATATTAATATCATTCATTGCACTATTACATTCTTTCTAAAAATATTAAATTTCAAGCATTAATTACTATTAAAACACCTGAAAAACTTGTCATCATTTTATTTATAATAAAAACAGCTGCTTGGGTAACTCAAGAGCTCACTTATCAAAATCTAATTGAATAAATGATTGAGTTAGAGCCCCTTTATTACTTTTAAAATACTTTCTCTTAAACTTTTCATTTCTAATGAATTAATTCCCCGTAAAAACGCTTTATATACTTTACCCTAAATAACTAATTAGGTACAACAACATATACCCTAGCATCACTGATTATATATGGCAAATAAATAGACGAGTAATTATTATTGCACGGCCATATTTTCTAATGCCATTTCACTGCTATAAATAGCTGCGTGTGCGGCGCTGATAAACCCGCCCCAAAGTGTAGGATTGGAAAGGAATGCACCACCTCCTCGGAGCCAAAAGCAGCTCCCAAAACGCTTGTCTTGGCGCTAACGAGAGCATAAACTCGATGGGCCTAGAGGGGAGTGTGGAGCTTGGAGCTTGGAGCGGCAGATTGGATTGCCTCTTCGGCTTGGCTGCACCGCAAAGATTGCATGTTGCCAATTGCCGCATTAGTGAACTGCACTTGAAGTCGTCGTACTACCCCGAAAGCCATTCCGAGATGTGGAAGTTATAGCCGGCGGCTTGGTTTTGGGTTTAATTGGAGCCTAGCGCCGGTACGCAGATATTTTCGCGGAATGACGTAGTAGCTCTCCCCCCTCCCCCCGCACCGGCTAGAAAGGTGTAAATGAAGGGCCCCATTGTTCGCATTGATTTTCCTCTCTGCCTAATATTTAACCTACATTTTATGGGGCGAGCGACGCCGACACCGAGGCTTGAATTTCGGTGACACACATTTTGGGGCCCAAACACAGGAAGTGACTTGGCCCGGGAGACCGGCCATGTTGTGGCCATGACGCGTGCCGCAGAGTGTTGGCCCTGGTAATTCCGTAATTCGTAATTCGCGAATCCGCTAAAAGAAGCACTTTGTGCCGCATTACACGCAGCTTTTCCTGCATCTCATTACGCCTTGGTCACACTTGAATAAAGATCCTTACGGCAAGGACACACTGTCACAGACTTTAAATTTCTTAATATTATATAATTTACTCTAGTTTCTATTTTATTTAATTCAATTCCTTCTAAGTAAGTGAGTTAGTAATTGGCAAAAAGCCGCAAAACAACAAAAAAATATAAATAAATGGGAAAACGCAGAGCGGGAATAGAACGCGGCCGCTGCCTAACTTAAACTGATGGCAAGTGGGCAAAGGAGGGCCTTCAAAAGAAATATTGCCTACACTTCACACACACTCCATAACACACACCTAGCACACACGCAGAGTTAGCTGGCAAACACTGAAAGCCAATTCGCCGCGGCTTTTCCACTTGCCGCTTGCCGCTTGCCACTTTTCGCAACTTTTCCGCTTTTCGCCGTTTCGCTGGCTGCATTTGTTGTTTGCATGTTTTTGTTTTTCTCATCTGCGCTCGGCTTTTCTTTGGCCTTCTCTTCTTCTGCTTAGACAACTTTTGATTATTTCCCCCCCGAACAGCCATGGGGCAGGCTGTGACACCTGTTGGTATGTCTCTGGCACGCGATGTGCCACACACTTAACACACACACAGACACAGCACTTGGCTTGAATTGGCCCAGGCTTTCGCTAATTTTTCATATTTTTTGTTTTGTTCCGATAGATAAATTGGTTCGATGAAAGTGATCACACGCACGGCTATCATCCAGCACGCACTTTGCTGCGGCTCATTTCACTTGAAAGGCTTTGCTTTTACACACTTAATGAAGCCCCAGGCACAGTGGCAGCTCACTAGAAAAATCCCAAAATGTCTATAAATTTATCAGAGAAATTTTTAAATATTTTTTTGGGCATCTAAAAATGTTGTAGGAGCTGTTTGGAGTTGATTTTGGGAACTAAAACTGAACTTTAGATGAATACATTTATGTAACTTTTAAATCTTTATAAAATATGTTTAAAATTAGACCAAGAATATATATTATAGCAACTAAAATCAATATAAACATTACTATATAAATCCTAATATGCTTGATAAATTGACTAATAAATTTCTAGTGATCTATCTCACTCAAAAATATAAAATAAAACAATTTAAATGTCTTGGCAACTTTGAAAATTCAAAATATAACCAAGAGTTGATACGTTCCTAGAAAAATTATTAGTGTTTAATATTTCTAGTTAGAAAGACTCGAAAATATGATTTACAATATTTTAAATGCCCTGGTATCTTTGAAATCAACTTAAAATATAACCAAGAGTCATAAAGTGTTCCAGAAACTAAAAATCTGTATAAAGCTGCCTAAAGAACCCCTGATTTTCTTTAAAATTTGTCGGATTATTTACTAGTAATTTTAATCTGTGATTAAAGGCAGTCAAAAATATTATTTAAACAATTTGAAAAGTATTTTTTGATTAGCAACTCAAGAAATATGAACTAAATCTTGAATAGGGCTAAAATTCGGCTTTAAAAATATTTTAAAAATTATTTTTAAGCATATTTTTGAGCACCTTTGAATAAACTTTTTAGGATTTAAGAATTTTTTTTAAAGATTTGCATCAATTTTTAAATGTTTGATTTTATTTTGATATTAGCCCCATTTTTTAGGGCATAACTTTTAATAGTTTAAATAATATACATCTGGTTTTAAATAATTTGCTAAACTTTAAAAGAAATAAATCGAACAACAAAAGACAATTTTGCTTAAGAGTTTGCTCTGCTTTAAGCCAAATTTTTCGAAGTCAAAATATGATTAATTCTGCTCCATAAGCTTACAGTCTTTTTACAAATTTTAATCAATTTTTCTTTTAATAAAAAATCTCCAAACAAAAACCTAAACTCCCCCTCAAACTCAAGGAAGCCCCAAGCCAGGCCGTAGTACACTGCACTTTTTCCTTGGCTTTGGGAATAGGGTCAAAACCGCAACAAATTCCGCTTTTGCCTTGTGCCAGGGGTGCCAAGAGTCAACAACACTTAGGCGGAGGCCCCTCAGGAGGAGGCTACTCAGCTCCAACTCTGCCTTAGGCTGCCACCTAGCCACCTGGGGCACTGTTGCAACATCAGGCGGACATGGACATAGACAGGTGGATATGTGTGTGTAAAGGGGGGACTTTTAAGTGGCAGTACCGGAGAAATATCCTTGGCTAATGTCGTGATAGAGCGCCCCGAAGCCCAAGCCCCAAAAGTCCAGCAAAAAGTGGAGTCACGGAGTAGTCACAAATTCAGGGGAATTCCTAGAGACATCTAAGAGTTAATTGTTTTCAGGTGTTTTAACTGAGTTTGTTTCTAGTTTTCAACATTGATTTATTTTCCGTTTTCAAAGCACATAAATTTTATAACTTGTAGATTTTTTTATTGTTTTTAAAAAAAGCAAAGAAACTTTTAAACTTTTGCTTAGGCCCGTTACCCGAAATTCAACGCGCATTTGCATCGATCCGATGCACTGCACTCGCCGTTCGTTGAAAAACTAATCCGCCGCGGACAAATACCTTCTTATACATCGTCCTGCGCTGTGGCTGAACTCCTTGGCGGCTGACCACCACGACGAAGGAGTCGAGTCGCCCCGAAGGACCGAAGTTGGAGTCGAAGTCGCTACGGGTATACTACGTGGGTCAGTAAACCTACTTCCGGTTGACATAAATACGCCTTGGACATGAAAACTTTGGCACTGGCGGCGCGCCGCAAGTTGTTTTTATTGTTTTAGACTTCTTTTTTTTTTTTTTTTTGCCATGACTCAAGACAGGTGGACAGGACGGACCCGGGACAGCAAAGTCCAAGAATCCGCTGGGGCAGGTGTGTGCGGAGATCGGATTTTTTAATACTGGGAATTCGATTTGCTTGGCCAGAAACTTCTGTGGAGATGCTTTTACTTGGCTGGTTTTAGGCCATTTAATTTAGCTGCGCCTTTTTACACTTGAAATAATAATTGGAAAAGGAAATTATTAAAGGGAATTGATGGGAAACTAATAAAAGGCCTGTAAATTAATCAGTTTTTCTGTTTTTATATCCATTTTGAAGGTTTTAATATGGATTTAATGTAAAGTTTTTAAGGTTTATTTCTTTGAGTCTTGAATAATTTAATTTTAAGTTTTATTTATTATATTTATGTTTATCTATGGCTTAAATTTCTGGTGCTTTTAGGTACCTTTTGTATCAAATTTCTAAGCCTCCTTTTAGCAATACAAAATATATATTTCTGATTAGCAAAATAACCCAATTAAACTTTAAGTTTCCCTTTAATTCCCCTCAGTGCATATGCAATCTAATCTTGGGCTTGGCTAATCTCATACAAGTCCCTCTCTGACCCAAATCAATTATGCCAAACCCATGCAAAATTCATATAATTTCCGAACTGCACCTTTGCTCACCTGGCCTTTTTTCGGGAGCGGCGAGTAATTTCACCTGCAAAAAGATTTTCCCACGCGATATTAGCCTCAGGTAGCAGCTCCTCTTCTTTGTCATATTTTTTGGGGGGGCGGGAGTCGTCCCGCGAGGGGGAAGAGTCCATCAGAGTTTGACCCACATCGGAGGCCTCAAATTAATATCAATTGTGGCAGGATTGCGTGTGCGAATATGTAGCTACTCCTTGCCACGATTGCCCGAGGAACGGCGGGGATTGAAAGGCATTTATTTTGTAATTGTAATTGACTGTGACCAAGGGGATTGCACAATGACTAAGCCAAGCTAAGCGAAATTAAGTAATAATTATTATGATGTGTATACGCTTATAAATAAAGGTCACACTTAGGCAAGGATCCTACGCTCGGTCCCGATTTCTTGACCTCCTTAAGGACTTGGGGACCTAAATGGGCAACTTCTTAATAGTCGTTTTATATACTATATTAAAGAGGGAAACCCCAAGAAAAGGAGACTATGTACAATTGAGTCATTAGGTGGGTTTTATGCCCTTAAAGTTGTATCCATTTTTGGAAATTTGGAGACGAAATCATAAAAAAGAAGACTTCCTTTGAGAGTTTATTTTTTATGTTAATTTGTAGGGTTTATTTTTATATTTTAATAAATATATTAAATATTTCTGTAGTTCATTTTTGGCTTAAATTAGTGTAAGTTAACTTGTGACCTTCATTTTCTATTCAGATTGTTTTAAATTTAATTTGATTTTACATTAAAAGTTTATAAAAAAAATTGCTCACACTTTAAAATTAATTTTAAAGTTAATACCTGTGTTTTATTTCAGAGATTTAATGTGAAATGATGTTTACAATAATTACAAATAATTTCGAATATTAATAAAGTGCATCTTCCTTTGGGGATTCATGTCCAGTGCCTTAATTTATTCTTCATTGAAACTATGTTAAGCTACATTTGATTTCCCATGAAAAATGTACAAGCAAAATACAAGAAGTTGATTCTGCTCACTTTAGGATTAATTTTAAATTAAATTTCTCTCTCTCTTATTTCTGATATTCAATTTAAAATGATGTTTACATTTTACAAATAATTTTAAATATTATTCTAAATTTTAAACGCTTCAAATTACTTAATTTTTTGATACCAAACATCCTTGGATGCCCTGCTGCTGCTTCCTCATTTCGTATTTCTTCAAAACTGCTATATTCAGCTCAATGGCATGCACCTGATCCTCCAGGTAGTCGATGTCGTGCTCAATCTGCAGCCTTTGCTGCTGCAGTCTGGTAATCTCTTTCTTGAGGAACTCTATAGCCTCTGGGAGACCAAATTCCATCTGGAGAGTGCTTGAGTTCGCTTGGAGGATCACCTTTTCCACTGGCGGAATGGTAACCCATTTGAAAACTCCATAGGTTATGTGCATCATGTTCCGATGCTCCTCGCCGGACTTGCGTATGAACTCGTCGACCAGCTTAAAGTTGGCTTTGGCCTCCTCCAAACGCATAACTATCGCAGTTTTCCGCTCCTCCAGCTTCCAAGCCTGAATACTATACTGGCCGTGGAAAGTGTTCTGCAGGCTGAGGGCTGTCTGGACATCAGAATTGAATTCGATCTGAGAGATATAGGTTGCAACATTGCCAATGTATTCGGCTGGGACGATGGGAGTAAAGGATTTCCGGTTGCCAAGGGGCGGCATCTTAATGTCCTCGATAAAGGCAAACATTGTGGGGAATTTGGAATAATTAAAACTTATTTTAGAAGGAACCCTATTTTGAAAGCTTTCACCAAGAGAAAACTCTGTCGATTTGTAATGAAAACTTCACAGAATCTCAGCTTAAAATCCAGCCTGGTCTTTATTTTGCAAAAATTATTATATTTACCCTAATTGTACAGTGTTAATGTAGCAATAATTTAATTTTTAAAAGCGCTTTCACATAGATCCTAATCAAATATTGTCATAGTCTTCGTCTAATTCGAAAATGGTTTCAGTGGGTGTCGCTGATGGTGCCGCAGTGGCCTTTGGAATGATGGGAGCGCTGCTCTTTCCAGCCATTTGGTTCACATTGTTGTTTTCCGCCGGCGCAAAGCCAATCGATGTCGGCCTGCTGCTTGCCGCTCCGGCTTCGGCTCCAGCTGCAGCTCCAGCGGCCACGATATTCGTTAGATCTATATTGATAACCGGGGCAGCGATATCAAAGTTAAAGGCGGCGCTAGAGTCCGAGGCTGGTGCGGAAACTGCAGCCTCCGGTGTGCAGAGATTCCGCATCTGCACACTGCTGTAGTCGATCTTGACGATGGGCTTGTTCAGCTCGTAGCTGCAGATCGGGGCAGGTATGGCGGTGTCGAGCTGCACCGGCGGCTGCTTCCTGTGGTGCTGCGAATAGGAATTGGGCGGCCGTCCTCGTTGGCCCGGCGTGTAGGCGGGCGTGGACTCCGAGCGGGCCAGCTTGGAGGGCAGGGTGTGGGTGGGATTTAGGTGGGGAGGATGCTGCTGCAGCTGCTGCTGGTGGCGCTTGGTGCCTGCGCCGCTGCCGCCGCCGCCACCGTTTAGGCTCATGGAGCGCATATAGGCAGCGGTGGACGCAGTGCCATTGTTGGGCTGCGAGCGCATGGAAGTCGATGGCAGGCTAAGATCGTATGGCGTGTCTGAATCGGGATATTGATCCTCCGGGGAGCTGCGGAGCATATCATCCTCATTGTAGGCGGCCTCCTCGGCCACACTGATGTCGGGTATGTTGCGCACCAGCTCCTTGAGGAAGTCGAACCGCTTCTCGGACACAATGCACTGCCGCATGTGCGATGGCGACAGCGTCTTGGCGTTGCGCGAGTTCGTGATGCGCAGCGTCTTCGTCAGCAGCGATTCCACGAACAGCTCCAGCGTGCGCGAGATGATAACGGGCACCGCCTGCGCCACTTTGCCGATTTCCTCGTCGCTCTGCATGATCTTCTTGATGCGGCCCTGCGGGAGGGAGAGGAGAAGGGACACAATCAGACCCGGTTCTTTGGTTCTCGGGCTCTTCGAGCCCCTGATTATGCCCGTATGTATGTATGTATGTCTATGCATGTGTATACACACACACACACGGGCACGCACAAAAACTGATAACCCATCTGCGGCTGCCGCGGCAAGGGAGCGACACACGCTTGGCGTTCCGCCCACTTCCTGCCGCCTGCCGGGACCTTTAACTCACCGCCGGGAAGCGCGCGTTGTATTTTTTCTTCTTCGATGGCATGGCGCTGTTTTGTGAAGTAATCGCCAAAGTCCTAGCGAAATAAAACAAATGCCTGTGTGTGTGTTTTTCACACAAGAACAGTTCCTTCAATGTTTGTGCGCGCGGTGAATGGCAGCTGTGCACACAGTAGGCGGCGCCATTCACTGGGAAAACTACAAATATTTGAAATTATTTAAGTTATTTAACAAATTTTATTTGATTCGCAAATATGTTAATTCTGTTTGTTGTTATTTTGTTAATGGGTTTTTATTTTGCTTTTCTTTACTAGTTAATTTTTCTTTGCGCAATCTGGTTATGTCTGGCAACGTCGGTTCCGCTGTGACTGTCTGAATAGAAAGAAGAAGCAGAACCCCCAATGAGCAGCCTGTGTTTTTAACATTTAACAAATTGCTGGAAAACAAACGAAATAAGGCAAAAGTTTCATGTCTGCCAAGAGCAAAGATCCTTGCAAACCAAACGCCTGTCGCATACAAGCCTGCTTGAGCAGTAAGTATTCGCAATGAGCGCATTTTGCTCAGTTATGTAAGCAGCTCATCCGGCGATTTTATGATTTCAGAGAATAATTACCAGGAAGATAGATGCCTGGATGTCCTGGAGGATATGCGCCAGTGCTGTCTGAAGTGGCATAAGGTATCCCTCTGCTGCAGTGGAATCGATCTGGAGAAGCGCTATTTGCCAGAACAAAATCAACCATCCGGCAAGTCGTGAGTTTGATAGAGTTTTCGGTCTCAGGCCAGGATTCACTTCTAATTCTCTCCCTATTCGCAGTAAAAAATAATGTCCACGCCGCAATATAAGCCACCAAAGGAAATCCAAGATTTGCTAGACAAAAAACAACAGCAGCAACAGGCCAATAATCAACGCCGGCGCACGGCTGTGCTGCCCAAACGCTCGTGGATCCAGCGTAATCCACGCCTTTTCCAGATCACCTTCCTCACCGGCTCCCTGCTGGTATTCTTCTCCAAGCCCCTGTACGACTGCTTCGTAGCCGATCCTCTGCCGCCGCTGGAGGTTAAGGTGCCGCCGCACAAGCGCTGAGCGGCATGGAATCGGTGCGCAAGGCCAACCAACGTCTGCGCAACTACCCGCTCCTGCTGACCAAGTGCGCGGACAAGGCCACGGCCTATGCGGTGTGCGTATCGCGGGATCTGAACGTCCAGCACAAGATCTGCGACGCCGAGTTCAAAGAGTTCCTTGCCTGCATTCACAAGAGCGCCCAGGAGATGAAAACCAAACTGTAAGCGAAAACCAATAAACTAAACCTAGAAAATGACGCAAACAAAGGCGGCGAATGCTACGGGCTTGCAGCGACTAAGTCGCCGCATCCTGCAGACCAGCTTTCGCATCCACATCCTGATCTCGGCGATGGTGCGCATCGCTTTGATTTGCTACGGACAAATACACGATAGCCGGTCCGCCGTGCCGTACACAGACATCGACTACAAAGTGGTCACGGACGGGGCGCGACAGGTGCTGGCCGGGGAGACGCCCTTCGCTAGGCACACCTACCGCTACAGTCCGATTATGGCGTACCTGCAGACCCTCAACATTCTGCTCCATCCCGTCTGCGGCAAGCTCTTGTATGCCACCTTTGATCTGCTCATCGCCACGCTCATCTATCGCCTGGTGCACATGGAGATCAAGAGCCAGTACCAAAAAACCGTGCAGCATCTGCTCAGCAAGTTCAACCGCCCGCAGGAGTCAGATCAGTCGCTGGACGCCTTGGACGAGCGCAGTCACCCGGAGAACCTGGCCCGTGCCTCCGCCTGCTTCTGGCTGTACAATCCACTCACCGCTGTGATATCTACGCGCGGCAGTGGCGACTGCTTCTCGAGCTTCTTCGTGATCCTGACCATCTATCTGCTGATGAAGGCGGAGCACAAGGGATCGCATAGCCTTTGGCTGATATTCGGCGCCGGCCTATCCCACGGCCTGGTGATCCATCTCCGGCTGTATCCGCTGCTCTTCAGTCTGGCCTACTACCTGTCGCTGTCCACGCGTCTCACACAGACTCCCTGGGATTTTCTGGGCCAAGTCCTACGGCCCAACAAGCAACAGCTGTGCCTGGTCATCGGAACGCTGGCCAGCCTGGTGGCCTTCACCTGGACCTTCTACAGGATGTACGGCTGGGAATACATCTATGAGGCCTACTTGTATCACTTTGTGCGCAAGGATCCGCGCCACAACTTCTCGCTGCAGTTCCTGCTGCAGTATCTGGGCAGCGGACCGAGTGCGGTGGAACCCTCGCTCATCCTAAAGATACTGGTGATGGCGCCGCAGTTCCTGCTCATCCTGTACTTGAGCCTGAGCTTTGGCCAGTTTCGGCAAACGCTGCCGTTCTGCATCTTCGCCGTGGCGTTTGTGGTCGTCACCTACAACTCGGTGGTGACATCGCAGTACTTTATCTGGTACTTGGCCATCCTACCGCTGTGCCTCAACAACTTCAAGCTGCTGTCGTGGCGCCGGTGCTTTGGCCTGCTGATTCTCTGGCTGCTCGCCCAGGGGCTGTGGCTGCTGCCCGCCTATCTGCTGGAGTTCCGCACGTGGAACACCTTCTACTGGATCGGGCTGCAGGGTGCCGTCTTTTTCGCTGCCAACGGCTACATCTTGGAGCAGCTGCTGAGTCACTACGGGTTTACCCAATTCAAGATAAGTTACAGAAAGTTACTCTAATCACAGAAAGCGCTTTAATACAAACAAAAACTAATACAAAGTTGGCATAAGTGAAATATTAAATCTAAAGTTTATATTTAGCTCTTTGTAGTGCTCAAGAATTTTATGTAGTTAAAGAATCTTTCAATCTCCTCAGCTCGCAACTCAAACACTCGGTTGAAAATGCCCCAGAAATCGCTGTGCCCAATCATCTCCGTCTCGAAAACGTTGCCCTGCTTGTTCCACTGGACGTCGGTGAACTCCTTCTGGACACGGCGGTAGAGGGCTCGTGGACAGGGGCACTCCGCGGTGATGTTGTTCACGTACTTGTACTCCTTGCGCTTCTCGTACAGCAGCCTCATGTGCTGATAGTCCCTGCCCAGATCCTTCTCATTTGATAGGAACATGTGATAGACTCGCTTCCTACTGGCCGGCTTTTCGAGGCAGAGAAAGCACAGACTTTGTGTGTGGTCTGCATCGTTTATCTTTGGTGTGTTTTCAGGTGGAACGTCAGTCTTCAGGAGGATCCTGCTTAGGATCCCCGGAAATGTTGTGGGATTGACTTTGGGAACCTCTGGTGGAGGAACTGCCTTCTTTTTGCCTCTTTGACGGGGAGCATCCGGATCACGCTTCGGCCTTCCGGAAATATTCAGCACCGGTGACTCACCCTTGAGGGTGCTGGTAGACGGAGATGCTTGAGAGTTCTCGGCTTCCATGGTTCTATTTCTGATGCTTTGGAGGATTCTGTACTTTATTTATAAATGACTTTGGCAGTACTGAAACTCGCTGAGCTAAAGACAACGTTTTAAATGGACGGATTGTTTTGTTTCCACACGAAATGGCAAATATTTCACAAGAAAAGCTTTAAATTAGTGATGGTATGTTGGCGTTGGTTGTGAATGGCAGAAAACATATGTTTCTGTTTTGGAAATGAACCAAATGTAAACAAAGTTGATTAATTTACAATTATAAACAAATTTATGGCGGTTTTCAGATATTTATTAATTATTTTATGATGCTAGCTATTTGTGGCACTCAGGAACTTTATATAATTGAATAACTTGTCCAATTCCTGGTAATGCAACTTGTATATTTTCTCCGATAAATTCCAAACATCCCTTTCCCCAACCCAATCAGTCTCGAAAATAGTTTTCTGCTTGTTCCAAGTCACATCGGTCAACTTGTTTTGAACTCTGTGGCACAGAGAGCGGGCACACAGTGTAAGCATATACATACGATCAACAATTTTGAGGTCTTTTCTATTCTCGTACAATTTCCGTATGCGTTCCGTGTCCTTTTCCATGTCATCATCATTTGAGAGGAACATGTGGTACACTCGCTTCGTCTTTGCCGGCGTTTCCAAGCACAGAAAGCACAGATGCTGGTCAATGTCCAATGGATTCTTTATAGGGATTGCTGGTGGTGGAACGTCTGTTTTTAAGAGGATTCTACTAGTAATCACTGGAAATGATGTTGGATTGATTTTAGCGGGCGGTGGAATATAAGCGCTTCGTTTTGGTTCCATAGTTCCGGATATCTTAAGCACTGTTGAACCTGATGGCACAGGGCTACGATTATTATTTTCTACAGTTTCCTCCATGACTTCCTCTTTTTGTTTGCACTGCACCTCCTGTTTAAATACTGACTTATTGAGAAACAAAAGTTTTACTGCTCAACTCAATTTAATTTCACATAAATTTCTAATCGAAAGCTCCTACATTAGTCATAGGGGGTTTTTGTTTACAATTCGATGTGAATTGGTCAAAATTGCATATGTATGAGTGAGCAAACAACTCCTATGTCCAGATATGATAATATAGCTATATAATAATATAGCTAGCATTTGGTTTTATATGCATAATCAATAGCTATTACTATAAAAATAGCTCTTTTTCGCTAAAAGTGGCTAGATTTAGCCAGTGCAATGCAGTCTGACAGCACTGATGCTTTGATCAGCTGTCTTCATACTGTCCGACCACTGACGTAGTCACATACATACATACAGCACAAAACCCACTAACACATATGTATGCACTGCGTAAGCTGTATGTATGTGTGTACAAATGCGAACGTGTTTACTAGTAGAGCGAGAAAATCCATCGTTCTCTCTCTCTCTCCTTGCCAACCAGCTGTAGTTCAAGCTATGGCCGCAGCCGTAGTTCAAACTCTGGCCGCAGCCTTAGTTCAAACTATGGCCGCTTGGTGGCTTTTTCGGTCTGACGACCCTTTCAAACCATCTTTTAAAATACGTTTTAACACAGGAAGGAGTCACATTCGACCCCATAAACCCCATATATTCTTAATCAGAATTAGTGGGAGAATCAATCTAGCTAGGTTTTGAAATTATAAATGGCAAATTACAAATTTGAAATATCATATTTTGGCCAAAAATAATCGAAATTAAGTACTGAAAGCATTAATGTGTTAGTTTTTTTCCCCTTAATAAACGTGCAAACCAAATTTAAGGTTAACATTTTTTTAAAATTTTTAACAACTTAAAAAAAATTCCAAAAATTCTTTTTTGTTTAGAACATGGCTAAGGAAGCAGAATGAAACAGAAAAATGCTTTCCGATTAGAAATTGGTGTATTTTTAGCCAAATTATGATTATTCAAATCTACAATTTTCCAATTAAAATATCAAAACCTGGCTAGATTGTTTCTTCTATTAATTCTGATTAAGAATGTATAGGGTTTATTTCACTGCGTTGCAAACTTCTGATTTAAATTATAATTCCCTTTAAGGGTATAAAAGTCTTAATAACTATAGTGTTTATTTATTAAAAATCCTTTACAATATAAGAGAAAGGTACAATAAAGCTCTATTTTGTGTTATCTATAGAGTTCTCTACTATTTTTAACTATAATTCTCATTCAGATAACATAAATATTGATAGAGTTCCATCTGCTCCTCTCCTAAGGCCTCCGAAACTATTTGTTGAATATATACCATTGAATTCTTGCGATATTGAATGACATTTTCGTTAACCCAGTGCTGCTTGCTGATGCGATTCTTAACCCGTGGTATAATTCCTTTCGGATCAAACGAGGGCCCGCTTATTATGCTTCTAGATTTGAAATTGTCAGGCCCGAACTCGTAATACTGTTTGCCATTTCTCATTATCTCCGTGGCGGCGAATCTTTCAATGCAATTGTCATCTAGTTTAGGTGGTTTATTGCCATTGAGGAGTAATTTCTGCATGTGTTTTTCAAAGTTAAACTCCAAGTATGCCTTTGGGTTACTGGTTTTGGAAGGTTTATCAGATGTTTCAGAGGTCTCAGTCGCAATAGCCAAAACTCTTGAGCTGGATGTCATGTTGGGGTCTGAAAAATACCTTAATTAACGGAGAGTTTTAAAATAATACTCATTCAGCTTACCCGATTGAAAAGGGAGTGTTTTATTTCTGATTTGTTTTGTTATTTACTTATTTATTTACAAATGAAATAATTACTTAAAAAGCTCAATATTAGAGATGGGACTTATATGATGACAACTCGGTGTGAATGTTAAGAAACAGCTGTTTTCAGTTATGAGTTTGTTTATTTAAAAATACTGGTGAATGCAGCGCATCTGCTGAGCAAGTTCAACCGCCCGCAGGAGTCAGGACGAGCGCAGTCACCCGGAGAACCTGGCCCGTGCCTCCGCCTGCTTCTGGCTGTACAATCCACTCACCGCTGTGAGCTTTTTCGTGATCCTGACCATCTATCTCCTGATGAAGGCGGAGCACAAGGGATCGCATAGCCTTTGGCTGATATTCGGCGCCGGCCTAGCCCACGGCCTGGTGATCCATCTCCGGCTGTATCCGCTGCTCTTTAGTCTGGCCTTCTACCTGTCGCTGTCCACGCGTCTCACACAGACTCCCTGGGATTTTCTGGGCCAAGTCCTACGGCCCACCAAGCAACAGCTGTGCCTGGTCATCGGAACGCTGGCCAGCCTGGTGGCCTTCACCTGGACCTTCTACAGGATGTACGGCTGGGAATACATCTATGAGGCCTACTTGTATCACTTTGTGCGCAAGGATCCGCGCCACAACTTCTCGCTGCAGTTCCTGCTGCAGTATCTGGGCAGCGGACCGAGTGCGGCGGAACCCTTGCTCATCCTGAAGATACTGGTGAGGGCGCCGTAGTTCCTGCTCATCCTGTTGAGCCTCCTCCTCCTTGAGCCTGAGCTTTGGTCAGTTTTGGCAAACGCTGCCGTTCTGCATCTTTGCTGTGGCGTTTGTGGTCGTCACCTACAACTCGGTGGTGACATCGCAGTACTTTATCTGGTACTTGGCCATCCTACCGCTGTGCCTCAACAACTTCAAGCTGCTGTCGTGGCGCCGGTGCTTTGGCCTGCTGATTCTCTGGCTACTCGCCCAGGGGCTGTGGCTGCTGCCCGCCTATCTGCTGGAGTTCCGCACGTGGAACACCTTCTACTGGATCGGGCTGCAGGGTGCCGTATTTTTCGCCGCCAACGGCTACATCTTGGAGCAGCTGCTGAGTCACTACGGGTTTACCCAATTCAAGATAAGTTACAGAAAGTTACTCTAATCACAGAAAGCGCTTTAATACAAACAAAAACTAATACAAAGTTGGCATAAGTGAAATATTAAATCTAAAGTTTATATTTAGCTCTTTGTAGTGCTCAAGAATTTTATGTAGTTAAAGAATCTTTCAATCTCCTTAGTCCGCAACGCATACACTCGTTCGGAGATGCCCCAGACATCGTTGTGTCCGATCATTTCAGTCTCGAAAACGTTGCCCTGCTTGTTCCACTGGACGTCGATGAACTCCTTCTGGACACGGCGGTAGAGGGCTCGTGGACATGGGCACTCCACGGTGATGTTGTTCACGTACTTGTACTCCTTGCGCTTCTCGTACAGCTGCCTGGTGTGCTCATAGTCCTTGCCTAGATCCTGTGCGTTTGATAGGAACATGTGATAGGCTCGCTTCCTACTGGCCGGCTTTTCGAGGCAGAGGAAACACAGACTTTGTGTGTGGTCTGCCACAGATGGTGGTGGAACGTCAGTCTTCAGCAGGATCCTGCTTAGGATCCCCGGAAATGTTGTGGGATTGACTTTGGGAACCTCTGGTGGAGGAACTGCCTTCTTTTTGCCTCTTTTACGGGGAGCATCCGGATCACGCTTAGGCCTTCCGGAAATATTCAGCACCGGTAACACAGTCTTGGGGGCGCTGATACATGGAGATGCTTGAGAGTTCTCGGCTTCCATGGTTCTATTTCTGATGCTTTGGAGGATTCTGTACTTTATGTATAAATGTCTTTGGCAGTACTGAAACTCGCTGAGCTAAAGACAACGTTTTAAATGGTCGGATTGTTTTGTTTCCACACGAAATGGCAAATATTTCACAACAAGAAAAGCTTTAAATTAGTGATGGTATGTTGGCGTTGGTTGTGAATGGCAAAAAACATATGTTTCTGTTTTGGAAGTGAACCAAATGTAAACAAAGTTTATTAATTTACAATTATAAACAAATTTATGGCGGTTTTCAGATATTTATTAATTATTTTATGATGCTAGCTATTCGTGGCACTCATAAACTTTATAAAATTGAAAAACTTTTCCAATTCCTCGTAATGCAACTCGGATATTTTCTCCCAGAAATGCCAAACATCCCTTCCACCATTCCAGTCAGTCTCAAAAATAGTTTTATGCTTATGCCAGGTCACATCGGTCAACTTATCTCGAACTCTGTGGCTCAGGGATCGGGCACAAATTGTATGTAGGAAAATTCGATCAACAATTTTGATGTCTTTTCTATTCTCGTACAATTTTCGTATACTTTCCGTGTCCTTCTCCAAGTCCTTATTGTTCGAGATGTACATGTGGTACATTCGCTTCTTCATAGCTGATTTTTCCAGGCACAGGAAGCACAGAAATTGGTCTAAATCTGATGGATTCTCTATGGGAAGTGGCGGTGGTGGAACGTCTTTTTGAAAGAGGACTCTGCTAGAAATTACTGGAAATGATGTCGGATTTATTTCTGCTGGCGGTGGAATATAAGCGCTTCGTTTTGGTTCCATATTTCCGGATATCTTAAGCACTGTTGAACCTGATGGCACAGGGCTACGATTATTATTTTCCACAGTTTCCTCCATGACTTCCTCTTTCTGATGTTTGTACTTTCTACTGCAACGTCTGTTTAAATACTAAATTGTTGGGAAACAAACAGTCTAACTGCTCAACTCGAACTGATTTTATTTCACATAAAGTGCACATTGAAAGCTCCTACATTAGTCATACGGTTTTTGTTTACTTTCTCAGGGGAATGGTTAAAAAATATATGTTTATATCTTTCATTAAATATCTTAATTAAAAGTTATGTTAAGTTAAGTTAAGTTTTTAATATCTATCCCTTCGTTGCGCTCAGATACTTTATGTAGTTGAAAAGTAGTTCATGTTCCGCGTTTCGCTCCGCATTAAGTCTTCTAGATATTGCCCAGATATCGGTTTCTGCAATCATATCCACCTCGAAAACATTTCCCTGCTTGTTCCAATTGGCCTCTGGAAACATCGTCTGAACCCTTCGATACAGGGTTCTGGCGCAGAGTGCGTTTTCCGTTAACTGATTTACTATCCGTATATCCTTTCTATTCTCGTACATTTTGCGTACACGGTCGTAGTCCCTTTGCTGATCCTTTTCGGTGGACAGGAACATATGATAGACGCGCTTTCGACTAGCAGGCTTTTCCATATACAGGAAACACAGGATTTGGGTGTAAATCCAAATATCATCGTTTGGGGGAACAGGTGGAATTATGCCTTTCAGCATTATTTTACTTAGAATGGAAGGAAATGTGTCGGGGGTTACTTTATCCATGACTTTCCAAGTATGTTGTTCCTTTCTGACTGCTCTGCGAATACTAAACAGCGAGTGAGTGGATTTTTTGATATATAATTGCATTTAATTTCACAAAAAGTACAAACAAAAAGCTCAAAGTTAAACCCACAAGTTAATATTCATGATCTTTATAAATTTCAGGTTTTTTTATTGACAATTTTTACAATATAAAACTAAGGTATAATAAATTACTATTTAATGTTAGGTACAGACTTCTTTTAACTGTAGTTCTCTTTCAGATAACATAAATATTGATAGAGTTCCATCTGCTCCTCTCCTAAGGCCTCCATTACAATTTGTTGTATGTGTAGAGATGAATTCCTGCGATATTGAATGACATTTTCGTTAACCCAGTGCTCCTTGCTGATGCGATTCTTAACCCGTGGTAGAATTCCTTTCGGATCAAACGAAGGTCCGCTTATTATGCCTCCAGATTGGAAATTGTCAGGCCCGAACTCGTAATACTGTTTGCCATTTCTCATTATCTCCGTGGCGGCGAATCTTCCAATGCAATTGTCATCTAGTTTAGGTGGTTTATTGCCATTTAGGAGTATTTTCTGCAAGTGTTTTTCAAAGTTAAACTCCAAGTATGCCTTTGGGTTACTGGTTTTGGAAGGTTTATCAGATGTTTCAGAAGTCTCAGCCGCAATAGCCAAAACTCTTGAGCTGGATGTCATGTTGGGTTCTGGAAAATACCTTGAATAGTGGAGAGTTTTGAAATAATACTCATTCAGCTTACCCGATTGATACTCTTCCTTTTATTTCTGACTTATCTTACTTTATATATTGCTTGTATTTATTTACAAATGAAATAATTACTCAAAAAGCTCAATATTAGAGATGGGACTTATTTGTTGACAACTCGGGGTGAATGTTAAGAAACAGCTGTTTTGTGTTGTGAGTTTGTTTATTTACACATTCAAGTGAATGGCAATAAGCATTTGTTTGGAATTAATTTCAAAATAATATCGTTTTTCACTTGTTTATTGAATTTAGATAGCACAAGTATTGATAGATTTCCATATCCTCCTCGTGAGAGGCATTGGAAACAGTTTGCACTATGAAATCTCTTGAATCCTTGCTGAATCTTGCCACATTATCCGTGACCCAGTGCTCCTTGCTGATTTTATTATGAAGCCGCCGCCGAATTCCTTTGGGCTCAAATGTTAATACATCTATTAACCATCCATTCTTGCAAGCACCAAATTCATAATCGTGTTGTCCGTGTTTCTTCATTCCATTCAATTCATTTGCTGCAAACCTTTGCATTAATTTATCATCAGGTTCTTTTGCCAGTGGTTTTTCACCATTTAGTAGAATTTTCTGCATGCGTTTCTCAAATTCTGAATCGAAAAAGGCTTTCCTATTCTTGGAGATTGTGACTTGGTCTAGAGTCACACTGGTTTCAGTTCCAATAGTTAAAATGTGCGATTTTGATGTCATTCTGAAATATGCATAATGTTTTAGAATCTTGTGATTATTAATTATGTATTTTACTTACTTCAGCCAAGAGCCAATGGGTCTGAGTCTTTGGGTTTGCGTTTCTATTTATTTATTTACAAATGAAATCATTGCCAAAGTTTCACAGCCAAAAGCTCGCAACAAATTAATGTATTAGCGATGGAATCTATTTCCGATAGTTGGGTAATTTGCTATGTGGTTGTTTCAGGTAAACTTTTAAAATTTCTAATTATTAATTGAAATGATTTTCCTGCAAATACTGCAGGTAGTTGTATATACGTGAATTCTCCACCATTGTGCTATCCCATACCAGATCTTGAATTTCGGTCCGAGAGTTGTGATGATACTTAATCACGTTTGCATTAATCCAGTAATCTTTGTCGATTCGTTCCCTAACTATTGATATCAGGCCTTTATGATCGAATGCTATTACGGATAGTACAACTCCTTCGGTATAACTCATAATATTGTTGGCCCCTAATGCGAGTGCTGGTAGCACAAAATCTCTTAACCACATCGGGATCGGGACGATCTTTTAGAGGCTTGGCTCCAGACAGTAACAGTTTTTGTAAACGTTTTGTAAACCTCTCATGGAAGTTCTTCCTTTCGCCCTTTAACTTGGCCGACTTATCCAAAGTTTCTGTGGTTTCTGTTCCAATGCACAAAATATTAGATGTTGACTCCATGGTTTTGTGCTGATTTCTTTGTGATTTTTGTTAAAGCTGCAGCTATTTATTTACTAATGAAAAGTTATTGTATTTTCACCATAAAAGCTCAAGGCAAAGCGTTTATTAGGTATGGAAAATTTAAATATTACAAATAAAAACAATTTGTAGTTTCGTTTCGTAAATCATTCATAACTAAGCCGAAACAGCATTGATTTCAATTGTTGGTTTTGTATTCATACATAGATATATATATATCTGCAAATTTAGTTAGCAGACTTTTTATATATTCGTAGAAAATTTACGAATATCGTAAATTTTAGAAGATTTACGATATTGATATGAAATTTACGATATTCGTAGAAGATTTACGATATTCGTAGAAGATTTACGATATTCGTAGAAGATTTACGATATTCGTAGAAGATTTACGATATTCGTAGAAGATTTACGATATTGGAATACGGTTTACGATATTGGTAGAAGCTTTACGATATTGGTATAAGACTTCCGATATTGATATAAGAGTTAGCAACCACATCCCAGCTTTATTTTGTGTATCAAGATATACGACTGGCTGAAAACAACAACCATAATATGACAACAATCCATTCCCATTCAAATTCACGAAATCTGCAAGCAAATTGCAGGTTTTTCAATTTTGGGTAACAGGCGAACAGAAGGCAGTAGCAAGCGGCTGAAAACTGATATAATCTGTTATACTTTATCCAAGTTTCGAACCTCATTGGAAACGACAAAAGCTTGTATAACAGTTTATAACATTTTTAGATCATAAGGTTCGGAACTTGACTTAATTGTCGAGATTGGAAGGTTCGAAACTTGGCTAAGGCAAAAGTTTCCAGTCGCTTGCTACTGCCTTCTGTTCGCCTGTTACCCAAAATTGAAAAACGAGCAATTTGCTTGCAAATTTCGTAAATTTGGAAATTTAAATATTACAAATGATTGGCAACTAAAAACTAATTGTAATTTCGTAAGATTTTAATTATTAATTTCCATTCTGAAAAGAGGTTTAAGTTAGTTTTTCGTTGGGCAATAAATCTGCATACTTATTTAAAACTTTTTATTACAGATAAATTCAAATTTCAAATCACGAATCGGAATATATCCGACTTTTTGCTGTTAGTTGCTTTTAAGGCATTTTACGACCCATTTTTTAAACGATTTTATAGTTATTTTTGTAATAATTTATTAAATAAGAGTATATATTTATATATATCTATATATATATATATATTATTTATTTTAATTTATTTATTTTGGTATTTATAACTCTGACAACATAAGACAGCTTAATAATTTTCCTATGCTACGTCGTAAGATCTAATTTATATATTTTATATTTAAATTATAATTGTACTAACATACTATTTCCCTGTACATTTGTACTTATTATTTGACAAGTTAAGAGGTCATTTATTAGTTTATCTGCAACGCAAGCTCCTTATCAACTGTCTGTCAGCGCACTCGCAACATTAAGTCTGTTTAATTTGGGAACTGGGGAAACAACAAACAAGGTTCACATCGCTCTCTGATCCCAAATGGCAGATAAAACCCGTTGGGCATCGGTGATTTTTTTATATATTTATTTTCGACATTAGGAAGCGTGCTGGATAGGTGAGATAGTGTTCTCCGGGGGGTTTTTCTGGGCCAGCCAACATTTCTTCATATATTCGAGGTGTATTTACTATACTACACACCCAGTAGTTAGTTAGTTTTCCTACAGGTTTTGTAATTGAGGCACCGTATCAGATACTACGATTCAGCTGATATAACATCTGTCGATTTGTAAGGTTTTCATTATAACCTTTCCGACTTTGGTGTCGCGACTCGCGATAGCTGCAGAAAAAGTCCCCGTTTAATGCCCTAAAATGGCGATCTAGCAAATAAATCATTTTATAATAATAATAATAATTGATTTGTCAACAAAAATGCACCCAGAAAATAAATAGTCCGCATTTACGTTTAGGTTTTACGCAACTGGGCAGCTGTTAGATGAGTGCAAACCATTTTATTTATACCTTTTTATAGGCGACTATAGTATAGCTTCGGTGCTTTCCCCGCATTGCTGTTTGTTTACATTCTCGTTTTGGCAATTTGTGTTTATTCAAATGGCGCGATCTTGATCTGTATATAGTGCCCAGATCCGATCGCCACCGATCTTGGCACACGACTGAAAACTCGAAAGCCCAGCTTGAGGCTGAAACTGAAGCTGAACTTGAAACGAATGCTGGAGAGCTGGGGAAGCTGCTGGAAATGAAAAGCTTTTTGGAGCGTAAATTGTGCAAATTGCTGGTTTATTTTTTGTTTGTAAACAAACCAGAGTCTCGAGGAAACGATTTCTCAATCTTGTATCTCGTAGTATCACCTGGCAACTGGGCCTCGAATACCAATTAAGTATTCTACATAAAAGAGAGCATTTCTGGCATGGAAAACTTTATCGTCTTATCGTCTCGATTGGCGCAGGGTTATTAGCCTCTTTTTTGTTGTTGTTTGTTGGGAGGTTCGTCTAATTATTTGGCCTTTTTTGGCTTCACGTTTACGACCCATATCAAGGGACTTAACAATAATGATAACAGGGCAAGTTGGCCAAAAATCCCCACCGAATTTCAACTGCACTTCGGTTGCTGATAACTATTATGGGTTACACCAAGAGAAATGAGTTTTAGATACAATTTTGGTGTTGTAAATTATAGAAAATTTAACCAACTTTAAAGGCTTAAATATTTAATATATTTTTGGGGGATATGTTTAAGATATTTTATATAATTAAGTTTTTTTAGGCTTAAAACTTATCCAAAGTGCATAGATTAAAACCATTGAATTCTGAGGCATAAAGATTAAGTTTTCTATAATGATTGCACTTTAATTATAATTGTTTAGTAGTTTTCATCAAAATTAAAAACATTTTTAATAAAAATATAACCAATTTAAGGATTTAAAATCTAAAAAAATTGAATTTCTAAGTTTATCTTTATATTTTAGGTAAATAATTATAATTTAATTGTATTTAATTAATTATTCATTCATTAATTGACTTTTTATTTAATTTCTGTTACCATTTTCTCATTCTCAGTGTAAAAACAGAGTTTCTGCATAAAAATCCAAGGACTTACAGCTGTGAATAAGCCTGGCCAATGGACAGAGAGATAGCCAACCCCCTTACAATGGGCCATACCAACAGGTGGTGTTGTCGCTTAGTCACACACTGCCAAAGGCCAAAAACAAAAGGCCCAAAGAAGACCTTATCGAAGGTGTCCCCCCCCCGCCAGTGGCAGAGTGTCTCAAAATTCGTTACTCTCATGCCTACGAAGTGATTTCCGTGCCGGGCCTCTGGCAAAATAAAAAAGCCCCGGCATAGAGCCGTTCGCCTGGTATAAAAGCGGCTCCCCACTCGGCGATATCGTTCAATAGCCAACGCAACGGCGTTCCCTAAACACACAAAAGCAACAGCAGCAGCAGCAGACGCGATTTCCGCGATTTTGAAGCGAAAGTAAACCCGTAAAATACGTACAGAACCAGCCAGGGAGTTCCCCCCCACAAATTGGATATTTTGACCTTAAACAGCAGCTGTGCTTGCTCATCACGAGGCGAGTTCCCCCAGAGAAAGAGAAGGAGAGTTCAAAGCAGAGCGAGACAGACCCGGAGAATGAGCTAACCGAAAAAAAAGCGTAGAAGAGACGGTGATTTTTGCGAGTGATTAGCAGCGGAAAGAAACAACAAACGCCACACAGCAACCGCAGCAGCGAAAACTCTGAGGTAAATCACACTCTACCATCACCATTCACACACAACAAAAACCATGGGCGTTCGTGTGATAGAGACCGATTCGGCCAGCGATTCGTACGACGATGACGACTGCTCCACTTGCCAGAAGGCGCAGGGTAAAGCCCCCGGCAGCAACAAGACCAAACGGAATACCTCGCCCCCGGAAACCACTATCTACGCCAGCAAGGATCTGGTGGGCAACCACAAGGAGTATCGCATCGAGAACAACTCACGGGATCTGCGCATCATTGGCAACGGCAACCGGATACGGATAGTCAGCAATTCCGGCAGCCTGCAGATCATCGGCAACGCCACCCGCCTCAAGATCCAAAGCAACAGCGGCGCGTTGAAGTACACGGGAAACGATGGACGCATCTACCTGGGCAGTGAGTCGCCGCAGCAGGCCGTGGACTATACGGGCTGCAATGGATTGTTGAAGGTGGTCAGGTCTCTGGATCTGAGCGGCGACAAGAAACAGAAGCAGCCCAGCAGGCGATCTCAGAGCAAGCCCAAGGAGCAGGCCTCCTCGAAGGGCATTGAGATCGACAGCAATCTCACCATTGAGCACGGAGTGTCCGGGAATATAGTGATCAAGAATGCCATTAATGTGAGCATTTAGAAGCGGGCGGAGGCCAAGGTGGAGCTAGATCTCTAGTCAAAGGCCAAAGATTAGTGTATCATCCAACGTATTGCTGCAACTCTTGCCCAGTTCCTACCGACTGCAATTAGTCTTATCCGTGACTTTCGACTGCTACAAATAGAGTATTAACCCAAACGCCACGTCGCTAGTCTAAAAAAAATATATATAAATATGCCTCATGACCATTCTTAGCCTAATAATAATAATTATGTAATATTTATAGCCGCAATCCATGCACAAAGAACAAAATGCCAGAGCTTCATTCTGAGAATGAATACAAAAATATAAAATAACCAAAAAAATAAAATATATATAATTGAAATACATTTTAAAAACAAACAGTTTTTCTTTATAATGCCAAGAAAATCCCCTGACCTCAAAGTACTTCACATTTTTCCCTGGAGCCGTGTAAACCACCCAGAAAGCATTGCTTTTCTTGAGCATAACCAACTGGGGCTCCATTATCTCATACTTGCTCGAGCTTCCCAGTCACAACTTCCGAGAAATGGCTTATTAATCACTGCGATTTCGATTCTGATGCAATGTCGTCTCCGGACTGACCAATGACCCACAAAAAATTAAAATCAGCATTTACAAGTACGAATCTTTATCATTGTTTCGATTAATTAAGTAAATTTCGCTTTTCAAATGGGTTGACAACGCGCTGCCCTTGGTTACGGTTACTTTCCAGTGACGAATATCAATTCTCGGGGATTTTTTTTAGTTTCAGGTGACAGTGGAATACAAAAGCCGTACAAACATTACCAAAATTCAACTTTGCACTGTGGTTCGGCGACCATTTTTCTGGGCAAAAAAAAATAATAATAACAAGTTGAACATTTTAATTTTCTGCCATAAAAGTTAAAAAAACTGAACTCATTACTGCTAAATTTAAATTTGAATTAAAAGCGGTTAATAAGTTCACTTTTTTACACATTTTTATATAAATGTATCTTATTTTTAAATTTAAATTCAAATTTGGCGGTTAATTAGTAAATTAGTAGTAAAATACCGTTTTAGCTAATACCAAACTTATTTTGTGAAATAGCCAAAATATCGATTGATTTTAATCGTTTTCTCTTTTCCTTAAGTTGGCAAAGCGACTATATAGTTATCGATAAAATTGCATTATTTTGTGCAAATGGGAAAATACAAACAATAATCAATCCCAAAAATATATTGAAATAAAACAAACATTTTGCGACACTTGAAGCACAAGATAATGTTTGGCGCCACGCAATCCAACAATCGGATGAACGACTTCGAGGTGGCCTCGCCCCCGGACGACTCCGTCTCGGCGTTGGAATTCAGCCCGAGCACGCTGCAAAAGAACTTCCTCATTGCCGGCAGCTGGGACAACAGCGTCCGCTGCTGGGAGGTAGAGCAGAATGGCGCCACCGTGCCCAAGTCCATGAAAACGATGGGCGGGCCAGTGCTGGACGTGTGCTGGTCAGACGACGGCAGCAAGGTGTTTGTGGCTTCGTGCGACAAGCAGGTTAAGCTCTGGGACCTGGCCTCCGACCAAGTGATGCAAGTGGCGGCCCACGATGGCCCGGTGAGGACGTGCCACATGGTCAAGGGTACAAATTACACATGCCTGATGACCGGCTCCTGGGACAAGACCTTAAAGGTGAGAAAAACTGAATGAAAAAGGGATAAAAACGTAGTAAAATCTTGTCTTATTGCAGTTCTGGGACACGCGGTCCCCCAATCCCATGATGGCCATCAACCTGCCCGAGCGCTGCTACTGTGCCGACGTGGACTACCCCATGGCCGTGGTGGGCACCGCCAATCGAGGCCTTATCATATACTCGCTGCAGAACAGCCCCACGGAGTACAAGCGGCAGGAGAGCCCGCTCAAGTATCAGCATCGCACCATATCAATCTTTAAGGACAAGAAGAAGGAGCCCACCGGCTACGCCCTGGGCAGCATTGAGGGACGCGTGGCCATTCAGTATGTGAACCCGGCGAATCCCAAAGACAACTTCACATTCAAGTGCCACCGGACCACGGGCACAACGGGTTTCCAGGACATCTATGCCGTGAATGACATTGCCTTCCATCCGGTGCACGGCACTCTGGTGACTGTCGGCTCCGACGGCACCTTCAGCTTCTGGGACAAGGATGCCCGCACCAAGCTCAAGTCCAGCGAGGCCATGGATCAGTCGATCACCAAGTGCGGCTTCAATGCGAACGGCCAGATCTTTGCCTACGCTGTGGGCTACGACTGGTCCAAGGGGCACGAGTATTTCAACCCGGCCAAGAAGCCCCAGATCTTCCTGCGCTCGTGCTACGACGAGCTAAAGCCTCGCATCAACTGATCGCAAGACTTTCTTAGTTTTAGTGAAATCCCATATATGTACTGCGAATAAACAGATTCGACCAACTTTAATCAATTTAACTATTTAATGGTGTCCCTCATCGTGATCGTGGCCATGTCCATGGCCGCCCTGGCCCTTGCCAATGCCCAGGCCGTACTCCACGGCGACGGTGGCCAGGAATGCGCAGAATCCGACTCCTAGGCCGCGGAACATGAAGGTGGTCAGGCGGGATCTGTGCGTGCCAAAGGCCTTGGGTTCATAGCGCCAGGCCTCGTTCCTGCGGCAAGGTAAAAGGTGAGTTTTGGAGGAGTTTTTATGGTCGGAACTTGGGGAAACTTACCTCAGCCATGGATCCTTTAGTCCCTGGCGGCCAAGCGCCTCCTTTACCTCCACCAGCTGTGGTACATTCTCCACCTTGTAGGTGGAGGCATGCGGCACCGTGTAGGGTTCACCGTGATGATGTCCGCCCATATTTATGCACTGCAATAAAGAAAGAAGCGGTGTCAGCGGTGTACTCCAGAAAGCGCAGTTTAACCTCTAGCCCCCAAGAATTACATAAGAATGTTTACGTTTTTCAAGCTTAGAGGTGTGTTGCCAACTGCGAAATTGTTAGACAGGAAGCGAAGCCAGCTTTTCTTGATTTTAGGCTAGTTTAATTCCACCTTAACAATGTTTATTTAGGAAAAAGTGGCCAGAAAAATAAAATTACAATAATACGCACACTTGACTTAGGGACGAACGAATGGCGATAGCCACAAAACAGCTGATTTATCGATTAAATTAATCAAAAATACCATAAAAGCTGGGCAGATTTATCGATTGAATTAATCAAAATACCGCAAAAGCTCGGATGATTTATCGATATATAAGGTAAATTAAAAAATACCACAAAAAACTGGCCTAGTTTGGCGCCAATTTGAAAAATTAGACGAACAATGATTATTCATTTATTTATTTATTTTCATTAAAGTATGTAGAACATTTGTTGTAATTCTTGAAACGTGCGTAAGTGAAAATATACATCAAAATGTTTATCCATTTAATTCTCTAATTACACAATATAGTAATAGTAATATTTGTTGTATTTGTAGGATCTATATAATATATATGTATTAATAGCGTACTTCTTCTTCACTCTTTTTAACTTTTAACTTAAAAATGTTTGCGTTTTTTTTTTTGTTTTCAGTTATGTTTATATAGTAAACTCTGGCGATTTTCAAAACGTCGCTACAAATTGGAAAAGGAAACGGGCTAAGAGACATTAAGCATAGTTTACATTCAACGAAATACTGATCCTTGCGTTCTTGCTGTCGCTTTTCTTTGTCATTTTGCATCATCTATAATTTATTTTTTTGCGTTTTTCTGTTTTTTTTAGTGTTTTGTAATGGCTAAATTGTATAAAAACGCCTTCAATACAATATTAATAGGTCTCACCATATATGGGTTAAATCTTGGATCCGCTGGGAAGCGGATCCCTCAAACTATCATTAACTTTTCATCTAATTTTCTGTTGGAAGCGACTGTTACACTCTCCTTCTTTGATACCTCATCCTTGCATCCTTCCTGCATCTCCTTCCTTCCTCCACAAATGCTGCTTTACTGTACTTAAGTTACGAGTTGTTTGGTTTAAAAGTTAAAAAGTTACAACATTTAAGGTCTATTATATCCGGCTTGTTAAATAGGTTTTGTTTGCTTTTGAATCACATTTCGAATTTCTAAAGTTTAGTTTTGTTTTTTGTTTTGTTTTTTCATAATTTTCAACGCACTTTTAGGTATTTCTGAAATCAAATTGTACTCTTTTTTCGTCGTTCTTCCTTCTTAGAGCCGCTCCTCGGCCAGAATCTCGTTGAGCAGGCGATTGAGGCTGTCCAGGCCGGTGAGGAAGCCGCCGTCGGGTCCATGGTGCACTGGGGCAGCTGGGGGCGTGGGCAGCATGCTGCCGTTGCGCGGCACAAAGGCCGTGTGGGCAAAGTCGATGAGGCGCACGTCCACAAAGCACTGGCTGTCATCGGTGGGCGGCGCCGACATGTCCAGCGACTTGGAGCTGTGCTGCAGCAGCAGGGCCGAGTTGCGCAGCTGCTGATCATTGTTGTCCAGCAGCAGTCCGGACAGTCGGGATTGCTGGCTAGCAATGCTTTCGCTGGCAGCGGTCTTGGCCGGCGAGGATACAGCCGAGACTGGAGTCGAGGTGATCGTAGACTTCTTCGCCTCCCGCGACTCACATTCGCCGGGTGACGCTGTCTGCTCGTCGTCGTCCTTGCAGCGCAGACGCTTTACGGCGCCCGATTTAACCGACTTGAGGGACGAGGCGCTGGAGGAGGCGGGCGAGACTAGCGAGCGGACGGTGGTGGTGCCGTTGGAGACGCTCGAATTGCCGGCAGTGAGGGGCGGGGAGGCGGTCTCGGATTGCTGCGACTTGTAGCGCTTGAACATGGCCTCCGTGGGCCCAATGATGCTGCTCTCGTAGTCGGAGCTGGCGTCATCGCTGCTATTGTTGCCTGTCTGCCGTCCACTGGCCACCGCCTTTATCTGCTCCGACAGGCCGGAGAAGTCGTCGCTGCTGTTGCTGCTGTAGTTCATCCACGAGTCACCGGAATGTGGCGATGAGGTGGTCGTCACGCTGGGCAGCGCCGGCTCTGGATCCAGGAATACTGTCTCTTCGGAGATTGGAATGAATGCGCCCTGGCCCTGGCCCTTGCCGGCCAGTCCAGCTACCGCCGCGGCAGCCGCTGCTGCCGCCTTGGCGGCCATAACACCGCAACTACGTGGCGGCGGCATGGCAGCCGGATGCTGCTCCTCGTCCTCCTCCTCATCGGTGGTGGTACTGGCGGCTGTCTGCTTGACGCCACGTGCCGCTGCCTCCGCAAAGCCGCGCTTGTGCAGGTGTCGCCGCGTGGCCAAATTGAGCATGGAACTGGAGTCATTGGAGGCATCCGCGTCGTAGTTACAGGCATCGCCGCCTGTGCTGCTGTTGGTGGCCGAGGCATTGCCACTGTCGGCGGCTGCCACCAGATGCAGATCCTCGTCTGTGTCATGCGGCTCCAGCTCATCACCAGCCTCATGGCCCGCCTCGTCATCCTCATCCTCTAGATCCTCATCCTCGTCTATGCTGTTCTCTGGATGATAGTCAAAGACAGTGCCAGGCACGGTGGCCGACCTGGGAGCCTCCTCGGGCCACTCGTCAACACCCATTGAGGGCGGATAAGCCATGGGGTTCTCCTCGAAGCCCTCGTAAACGATGAGCAGGGAGCTGAAGAGACAGAAAGCCATAAATTAGTACCTCTTTTTAGACAAATTTTCAGCTATTCAACTCACCAGGAGTAGAACCTGTAGCTGGATTGTTTCTCAATAACCCGACGCAGCTGCAGCAGGCGTTGCAGGATCTTGCGGATGACGCGAATGCGCAGCCGGTAGCCGTTGTAGAAAAAGTCATGCAGGGCGGTCTTGAAGCCGCCCTCGTTGAGCTCACGGCCCCAGTACTTGTCCCGCTTGGCATACTGCTCCAGATCCGCCTGATAGGTCTGCATGCCGCACAGCCGCACGCCCAGCGAGCCCGAGGTGCTGGCCGCGCACTTGGCCATCTGCTTAGAGCGCTTCTCAGCCGAAGCATCGTCGCCGTGCTGGCGAGTGCCCATCTTCAGGTCGAGAATGCAGGGATTGCGGAACTGCGAGGTGATGTTCTCCAGCATGAGGAAGTCTGCAAGGAAGAAAGGTTGCATTTTAGGGATATTTATCAAAAGGAAAGTTTGAAAGATGAGCTTGACTTACATTGCTTATTGGTGTTGTCCAGCTGGGAGATGCTCTTGATTACCTCAGCTGCCTGTCCATTTTTGTGCACCTTCATTCTGCAAACAGAAATCAAACGTTAGAATTAATTTCTATTTAGAAAGAGATTTCCTTTACAATGCACTTACCTAAGCACCTCATCCCGCTTCCTTTTCGAGGCGCTCATCTTTCGCACCGGCACTGCCGCCGCCTCGTCACGAAAACTGGGCGAATAGCGCTTGTCCAGCTTGGCTCCGCCCATGGTGGTGGCCTGCATGACGCCTGAAACAAGACACAAGAAGCGACCCAGGGCCAAAGATTACTGAAACTGTCATGAAGCATACACACACTCATCATCATCTTCTCTAACTCATCTCTGGTTGTGGGTTGTATGTAGTTTTAGCATCGAATCGACACGGCGAGGAGATGGGGTTTAGGGTTACGCGCAGAATGTGGATAATGAAGGCGGCAGTGGTTCCCTCTTTTTTTTATTTATTTATTTTTTTTTTGGATTAGCATAAATGGCAATTTAGCAGACGACACACGAAATGGTTTCAACAGACAGAAAAGTAGAGGAAATGGAGACAATATAAAAGGTAAAAGGTGCGTAAAGCCCACAGCTTTAGGCAACTTGCCCAATATATTGTCTTGGCTTTCACTTCCAGCATTAGATTTAAACGGATTGCAAGTTTAATGACTGGTTAAATGGAGATAATATATAGCTAGTCCTATTCCTAGTCTAAGTGCAGAAAATAGAACGAGAGGAAGACCCCTTAACAAAGTGCAAAAGTAAATAAACAAAAAGGGCATCCATTCTCTTTTCCCTCGACTCCTCCTCAACTTAAACAATTTACAAGTTTTATATATAGTTTATAGTACTTAGAGAGTGGGATCGATCGTCTTAACTAGCATTATCGTAAGATTTTATGTAAAAATATATAAAAATAGATGTGTTTTATGCATACAAACCCTTTTGGCTTTGCCTTTCTAACCGACAGAGAGCTTAGATCCGAAGATCCAAAGAGACGAGCGGAGTGGAGCTGAGTTTGGACGATGGATGGCGACGACGACTACACACACAGAACAACACACAACCAACGTTCGTTCGAGGGAATGGAGGAGGCTGAGGCTGAGGCAGAGGCAGAGGCAGGCAGCACTGAGCAAACACATATAAAATAATACTCGATTTTCTTTGTTCAGACAGATTCTTTACACGTTTTGTTTCGGCTTTGATTTTCTCCTTTTCCCGACACGTAGGAGGACACATTCCGGACTCCGGACTCCGGTCCCGGGTTTTGTGGTTCGTCGGCAGATCGCAAGCGGGTCTGTCTGTCTCAGGCAGAGGCACCTCCTCTCGAACCTTTGGATAATACGAGCATAGACGTATATGTAGTGGCGGGGCAGCGCACGCCCCCCGATCCGGCCAGCAGCTTCTCTCTAAGTTTTTTAATACCGAATCGGGGGAGTGCATCATCATCATCATCAGGGGGGGAAATAGGTTCTTCAAATATGTTTTTAGCTCTGCGATTGTTCAGTTTTCTACCAAAACCAGAGAGAATATAATGTAAATTCTGGAATTTGAATGCTTTTAAGGGCGTTACGCATCTTATTCATTATATTTTCTCTGCAAAAACTGTACAATCTTCAAGGGGAACTTATAGGCTGTGGCGATTCTTTACTTGATTAACTTTACTTTCGGGTTTTGGAGTAGTTTTCTTTGGTATTTGTTTTGTATGTTTTTTTTTAA
>VNJN01003848.1:0-10997 GCA_008042485.1 Drosophila mayri | reverse complement strand
AGAGGACGGGGCCCAGGACGCTTCCTTGCGGAACGCCGGCACGAGCAATTCTAATGCTTGACCTTTCCCCTCTCACCTCGACCATAAAACTTCGATCAAGCAGGTATAGAGCTATCGCTAGTATTAAATTTTGCAGCTCCATACTAATCATTCTATTTCGGGATAATAACATCTCGTAAAGATGCCCCGAGTCAACTTGGGTTCCCTTGGCCGACCTCAGAAGTTGGTTGACAGTGGTAGTGATATTATTAATTTGGTCTTGCACTATACTATTGATGTTTATCTGCCTATTGTTTGCATTTATTAATTGGAATTCATTGAGTTTAATGTTTTTGAAATCCTCTGCATCTGGCGTTCCAGCCACTACTTTTAACGCCGCTCCTAGGAAATCCAAACTCCTAGCTACTTTGTGGTGGATGCTCAAAGAATCGAGCAGGTCACGCAGGTGAGCGACATCGACACTCAAGAGTTTCTGCATATGTGACTGAGGAAACATGGTGGTCATGCCATCCGTTTCTTCCACCACGCGCCTATATTCCGAGAGATTCGCCGAGTGTGTAACAAACGCGAATTCTTCCCAAACTAAAATTCTATCATCAATGATGGGAATATATTTGGCCTGTGAGTAGTCCGTGACGTGCCCCGATGTTACGGTAAGCAGGACTAACAGGGATCCGAATGCGAACCTGTAATATTGGATGTATTGTAGTGTTTGTTTAAAACCGGGTAGTCCACCACCAAAGCGTAAAAAATAAGATATAATTATAACAAAAACTTATACTAGGTGGATAGGGGTGAGAAAATGTGGAAAGGAAAACTTATGCCAAGTGGCTAGGTGTAAACATGGAAAAAAAATGGATTATTATTTAATGTTGTCGTTGTGGATCACCCTCCCCTTAATGAGGACCGTGGTCCCCAGGTCCGCTTCAACAGCTTTTTCCTCACACAGTGGTGTGAGTTTATTGCCAAGACTTCGGTTTGATTTAACCAAGAATTTCTCGCCGACTTCGAATGTTCTGCATTGTCGGGATGCATTTTCCCTGGCTCTGAGCGTGTTTTGCGCCTTCACGATCTTGTTGTGAACGTCCGCCTGTGGGTCTTCTGGGTGCTTTTGCACGATGTCGATTGACCGTTTGTCAACGACAGAGTGAATTGATTTATTATATCTGGCGGTTGCCAATAAAATAATTTCCACAGTATCGGTAATTCCCTTGTCGATTTTTGGGCAACGAGCGAGCTCCAAAAGGGTGCTGTGAAAGCGCTCTACCTGCCCGTTTGAGACGCTATGAAGTGGCGGTGCGTTCGCAATGCTAACGCCAAAATGGTTGTCAAGCATGGCTTTTTAACGAAGGTTCATTATCGCAATAGACTACTCTAGCCCTAGGGAAAAAGTTCATGATTTGGAGTATGGCCGGTTTAAGATTCTCGATTGTCCTAGAGTGGACGTGTTGCACAACTGCAAACTTCGAAAACTTGTCGATGCAAGTGAGGAAATATTTCTTGTCTGTGGAAAAGACGTCGATATGTAGTAGCTCTCCCACATGAGAGGGGATCGGAGTCTCGCCTAGCTCATGTTTCTTTGGGTGCCTATCGTACTTGGCTTTCGCACATGTTTTGCAGTTTGCCACAATCTCGGTGGCTAGCTTGGCCATCTTTGGAAAGTAGTACTCGGAGAGTATCTGCTTAACATTTTCTTGGGCTGATCTGTGAGCCCTGTTGTGCTCGATGGTAAGAATTTCCCGTCTCTCAGGAACTGCCAAAATATCCGTTACTCGGTTTTTGCAATGCCAAAATTTGGTGGCTGGGAATTGCCGAACCAATTGGTCCTGTATCACGCCTTTAGGAACGATTATGTCTGCGAATTCATTGACTAATGCCTCTTTGCAGGAGAAGTTGATCACATGCCGTCTCTTGTTTCCAAAGAGGACGAAACTGCGTTTTAACGGAAAGCGTGCCTCCTCCAGAGTTATCTGGTTCTGGAAGCAATTCAAAGGCTTGTCCGTGGATTCAATGGTATGGGTTAGCGACAGCTCACTATGAATTGAGGCCGCGCTAGAAAAAGCCTCTTCCTCTTCCACAACGTTAAGTTGCTGTCTTGAGAGGGCATCCGCAACGAGGTTATCTTTGCCGGGCTTGTAAAATATTTTAGCGCCGGACTCGTCGATATGGGCTTTCCACCTCTTGATCTTCGCATTCGGATTGGATTCCGACACTGCGAAGGTCAACGGTTGGTGGTCAGTTAAGATATTTATATCTTTGACTGCATATAAATAGTGGCGTAATTTGGCCAGCGCCCAAACTATAGCTAACAGCTCTCTTTCATTGGTAGCGTAGTTAACTTCCCTGTCCTTTAAGGTTCTAGAGATCATTGTTATGGGTCTCCCTTCTTGGGATAGAACTGCGCCTATGCCGTACGCCTAGGCATCTGTCGTTAGATCAAATGCCTTTTTGTAGTCGGGGTATCTGAGGATGACGTCTCGGAAGCCAGCATGTTAAGCAGTTTTTGGAAAGTCAGCCGTTGGGGCTCGTCGAACTGCACCTGGATGTTCCTGGATATAGTAGCTGGCTAAGCCACGGAACGATCTGACCTCGAATATGTTCTTAGGCTCTGGGAATTCCTGAATGGCTTTTGCTTTTTCTGGGTCTGTGGTAGCCCCGTTATTGGTGACTATGAACCCTAAAAAGCTAACGCTTTTCTTGAAAAATCGTGACTTTTCTGTTGATACCCTTATATTTGCATCATGTAGGCTCTTGAGAACCCAATCGACGTGCCGAATGTGGGAGTTTTCGTCCTCCGAAAAGACGATAACATCATCAACATAGACATAGCAAAATTTGCCAATTTGCTCTCGCAGTATGTCGTCAATAGTTCTTTGGTCCAAATGGCAATCTGCGAAACTCGTACTTTCCTCCGTTAACGGAAAAGGAAGTTTTTTCACGGTCGCATTCCGCCAGCGAGATCTGATGATAACCGGACTTCAAGTCCAGGGTTCTAAAATACTTGGCCTTGCCTAAGTTTCCTAATATCATCGAGATGTTTGGCATGGGGTATCTATCGGGTATTGTTTTCTCGTTTAGTTTGCGAAAATCCAATACTAAACGCATTTTCCGCCTGCCAGTTTCGTCGGTGCCCTTTTTATCTACAACCCAAATTAGGTTATTGTAGGGGGACTTCGACTTTTGGATGATGCCATTTTTTAGCAGATCCTGGATCTCGCCATTAATAAAATCAGCTGCCCCCATTGGGTATGGGTAAAGTTTGGCATAAATCGGCGTATCGTCAATGGTTCTGATGGTGGCAACTACCGACGTATTGTAGGGCAGTGCCTCAATGGGGTCTACGTAGGTTTTATTTCTGTCGCTGAGCATTTTATAAATGCTTTCCTGACCAAGGGTGGTGCTTCTGAGCAGTCCACCTCAGTAAGGTTTACCTCGGGGCATGTATGAAAATCGAAGTTCTCTACTTTCGTGTCCCATCTAAGCTGGCCGGAGGCCAGACATAGTAAGGCCCCTGCCTGTTTTAAAAGGTCAAGGCCGATGATTCCATCAAAAGAGGACAAATCTGGTAGAATGAAGAATGTGGCCTTCAAGTTGAAAATTGACACAAAGCATTTCTTCGTGATGGTGGTGACTCCATGGATCGAATGAATCCTGAATGGAGATTTTACCGAGCGGACGCCTTTCAATCCTTCGTATGGTCGGATGAAATTTTTGGACGCGCCCGTATCTACTAGAAATTTCATGCTAATCCCCGCTACTCTTCGTCTGATGACGGGTAGCAGGGACTTTCCCCTACAAAATTTATGGCATCCGAGTCGTACTCGTTTATAGCTTCGTCATCGATTTCCTGTGCCGCGCTAGAGGCCGCTGTGGTGTACGTATTACCAGTTTTAATCTGGGCAATGTGGTTTACCCTTTGCCTTTTTTGTGGGTTGGCTCTATTCTGGTACGCTGGGGCTTGTGATGGTTTAAGCATCCTAGACGATGGATCCACATCCATGGGTTCTGGTGTGTTTCTATGGTGCCTATCACTGCGTGGAGCAGGGTGTACCTGTGCCTTGTGTTGTTTGGTAAAATATGGATTTTTACCGCCACTACCTTGGGAATTAGCACGAGGGGCGGCCTGCTGTCGCTCTTGCGCCTTAGGAAATTGTTTTTTTTTCTATCTTCCTGGCTTCTTGCAAATGATGATGCAAAGGTATACCTATCATGGTTCGCCTCCACCTCTTGAGCCAAAGCAAGTGCTGAAGGCATGTCCTTAGGCTTCGCCGCGAAGAGGACGTCAGTGAGGTTGCGTTTTAATCCAGAGATAAATACGCGAAGGGCATCATCCCGGAATTTTTCGCATAAAACTTTGTTGGTGAGGAGGGTGAGCTTCCTTTCAACTTCATCATAATATTGTAGAAGCGAGAGACTGCCCTGTCTGAGGGTGCCCATTTACTGCTTTATGAAATGCATTGTCCGCTTGTCACTATAAGTGAAGTCGAGTCGATTTATAATCGCATCGAAATTAAGCACTGTGCCAAATGAGGATAGCACTGCATCGGCCGGGCCCCTTATTTTGCTCCTAATTATAATGACCGCCTGATAATGGCGTGAACTTCCTACGAAATCCTTAAAAATATCGTATGCGCCTACTGCCGCCTGCTGCCAGGAGACATATGTTTCCTGGGCACCCGAACATTCAAACGACGGCGTATATTAATGTATTAATGTCTATGGGTGTATAAACTTTAATCTGAGGAGTTACTGTTGGGGCGGGTGCGACCTGTATCGCCGCCACTTGGTTGGCCAGTTGTTGAATAGTCTGGCGCAACTCATTTTCCCTGCGCTGGCTTTCAATGGCCGCTCCCTGTAGGGCCTGGTTGACGGCAGCCTCTACTACCGTCTTTAATTGTTCTGGGTTAAATGCCATGTTTCTGTCTGAGGGAGTGCCGACGTTTACACTCAGAGTCACTGGGGACCTGCTTGTTGTTTCTATACTGCTGGAATGGGTTGCTCATACGGAGCTGTACAAGCTAATGCGACCCAGCGATTTAATGCATGCTCAAGCGGTCTTGTGCATGGACACGGCGAGGGGGCCGCGGGGGCTGAGATGCCGCTTGGTAACGATAGACAAGAGCTCGTTGAAGACTGAGCTGTTGCCTTCCCAGTCGGACTTCGGTTCATCATGTGAGCTGCTTATAATGAAAAGCAGCCAGCGGCGGGTATGGGATTTTTTGTTAATTTCCCGAAAAATAAATCCACTTTTCCCTTTCGGGATATTTACTGCTTAAGCAGTATCTAAGCAGTTCCAAGCAGTTAACAAGCTGTTAACAAGCAGCGCGCAGTTTAAATAGCAATATGCATCTATATGCATATCGGCGTTGCACATTTAATTGGCAACGTAGCGCGGCGTGTAAGCGGCTTGACTGAGAACCGCAGAGTCCCGGGTTCGAACCCCAGTCCAGCCGAAAATTTTTTATTTGTTTCTTTTCATTTTAATTCCCCCATGAATGCTGCACGTGAATTTCACAGCGAGACGAGCAGCGACGTCGGCATCATGAATTACCCCGGCCGACCATGTATAAAAGCTAATGAGAACTTTACATGGGCGGTAGGGTACAACCCCATGAACTTTTCGGTTGGAAAACCATGTCGACTTCCAACAGAAAAGTCCGACTGGGTTGCCAAGCAATGATAAGAGGAAGGGGGTCGCGGGGACCGGGTTTCCGCTATGGCAAACAAAAATATGAACGACAAAAATTTACACAGTAAAGATCCGTGGTGGCTAAGCTGCCCTTCTGAAAGACAAAGAAGCAGAGCTAAACAAAATCGGAATGCAAACGTCGCGGTGTCGATTTCGAGTGTCGTAGTGGAGTGGGTAAGTAATGAAAAAATAAACCCAAGATTGTTGCGAAGCTAACACAAAGAATTTATGTGTAACCAAAAATACGACTACATATAAGTAATAAATTAAATGCACAAATATAAGTGAGACAGTATCCGTCGCCAATAAAAATATATCAGTAAATGCACAATTAATAAATTCAATTCCCGGCGGCGCCTTTGCGTCTAGGCTGGGTATTAAATATGTAGTCTGGTTAATATATTTGCGATAATATTCGGCACCAAGATATTTATTGGAAGAAATTTTATAATTTTTTTTTTTTAAATGCAAACAATGAAACACATAAATATTAACACTTGTGATAATATCAATCAAATTGTCAACCAATTAGTGAGTATGTTTATTTATAAAAATGTTAACACGAAACTCTAATACAGAGCTGCAGAAAATATAGCGTATTTAGATATTTTACTAATGCAGATACCGGAAAATTCTTATGCCGACTTATATGGGTAATTTAACATGGGCGCCAATTAGTGTATGTCTCCTCTCAGCGATCGATGCGTCGGCAGCGGGGTAGACGATTAGCGGATGTTTCTTCTATCTCCGATGTTTGTGTCGTCAGCGGGTGGGGGTGTGCCGGCAGGTCTGCCTAGCGGTCTTCCTTCTTAGTTAAGAATTATGTAGGGAGGAACTACCTCCTTTATTATTGACACTTAAGGTACAACAACCAATAATAAAGAATATTCAGGGGCGATGGCTCTGTCTTTATTGAAATATAAAATTGAACTGAACTTAAAGCTAACATACAAAGGGAATCATAGCGGCCACTCCAATGGGCAGTGCTTGCCGGCTATGCACGAGCTTCCGGCCAGACGCTAAGTCAGCAATTTGGCCGGAGCACGCTTTCGGACGATCGGTCATTGCCGTCGCCCGCACTTAGTTAACTTGTATATTTTCCATCCAGGTGGTTCACTTCACAATAATAAAACAAAAAATAAATAAAGTTGACTCCCTCGTCTAGCTGGCCGATCATAAATACATATTTGCGCATATCCATACAAATTGCTGGACCGGCAATTAAAAATCGGCAGCTAACAGTTGTGTTCGCATCCTAATACAAAAGAAACAAACAAAATTACAAAAGATCAGCGTTAAATAATTTTTTGTTTGTTTATTCTGCATAGATACATACATATTAGGGTTGTTGATAATATATCAAAAAATCTAAATATCGATATTTTTTGTTTAAAATGATATATTTATATCGTGATATTTTTTTTGGCCAAATGTCGAAATCGCGACATTTTTTTTTATATTTTTTATATTTTTTCTTGGTCACTCTGATTTCATTCTTTAAGCATAGTATCCGGACAGTAAAACGTTTCGCAGCGGAACAAATGTTTTATCTTTTCAAGAGTGACCGTTGATATTACAATCTGTTTGGCATTTTTGGCTGGCAAATTATGCGGTCATACATGCTTGTTTACAACATTTTAAAAATGTCAATAAAATATGAAAAAGAAAATAAAAACTACTATTGCCATGGCAGTAATTATTGTCGTAATAGATAAGGAAGATTCTTAACCAAATAAGAAGCGATCCAAGTATTGGGTGAGCCCATACCTGCGAGATCTTTTAAAGGGCAATATTCTTCCTATCTACGTATTTTTTACATGTTTTTATATCAATAATAAACTCCCTCTCACCTTCTTATATTATGTCCTATCATAATCTAAAACAAACTTCCCTTCTTCGCTCACAATGCGCCTATCTCTGCAATCCATTCTCATCCAACACCATTAAATAAAAGTAATATTTTAAAACTTATTAAACATATTAATATATATTATCAAATCTAAAAATTAGATGACTAAAATTAATTAAATTCAATCCTATTAAATAGTATGTAAACAAAGTAAAAACAAACTGAAAACAATGCAGCCGAAAGCCCCAGCCGCCATGGCTTCTGTAGTAAAATTAAGTTTTGTAAACCTTAGTCTACTATCTTATAATAAAAATATATCAATAATTTACATTCTTATCATTATTTTTTATTTGTTTTATAGTTAGTAAATCTGCAGCAAGCTCCTGTGATGTTTTTTTTTTAATTTAACGGATTTACGGAACTGAAGAAGGTAGACAGAGGTGCCCCTCGAGGGTCGAGAACAGCCTGTTTTATTAAATTTGCCATTCTTTTTCGCAGCCCGCTCGGAAAATACTAAAAATACTAAAATATTTGTTTTCGTGTCAGGTTATCGACCTTTAAAACGGCCGCTGACGAACAACCGTTTTCAACTATTTGCCTCTCGCTCTCTCTCACTGCTTGAAGACGGTTTCTTACTGTCTGGATACTATGCTTTAAATTGATTCAATTAATTTTTAACAACTGAACAAACGAAAAAGCGGAAAACGAAAAAATTGATGTTAAATGTGTAGTATTCGATATCCGTAGCCAAATGACGGATACACTTATGTATACAGCAGAGGGTGTTTCTTAAACCTATTTATTCCCAATATTGGGCCTAGTTTTTAGTTAGTTTTAGTTTCAAATTAAGCATTATAAATTATAATAAGTAAAAAATAATATAAGTATAACTAATAATATAAGAAATATAAATAATAAAATAAAATATGTAATGACCACACAAGGTCCCGCGCATGTAGCCCACGGCTTGGGCATTGTCCCGGCTAGCTCAGGAGTCGCAGGTTCTCAACCCGGCCCACTACCACGAGTAACAGAACAAAAAAAATTTGTTTATTTTCTTTGGAATATCCGCCCCTTTACGAGGACTAAAACGTTTAAAACGTTTAAATTTACCGGGCACAGATCAAAAAAAGAACATACACATCCCTGTACAACATCGACTCCCTGGTGTTGTTGGAGCCCCTCTACTATCCCTCCCAGCCATAGCAGTCTGTCCGTAGAGCTAAACTTCATTACAGCTGCCCCTTTTCCTTTACATACACATATATTTACCTTAACGCCCAGGATCCCCTCCCTTCCAATAAATTTCAATTACTCCATGTTCATTCTTTCCGTTTCTTTATATTATTATTATTAACAATTGTTTTCCCTTTCTCAAGGGCTTACTATTTTGGAAAACCCCAACCTTTCGCTTGTTTTAAACCAATTAAACATCCAGAATATCTTCTCCCTAAACAATTGACGAAACCTTTTTCTTTTTTCCGACCCGTATGAGCGCTCAGAATGGGGATATATTCGCCGGGAAGTTATCACACATTACAACAACAAAGAAAAGTTAGGGTTCCCTTGACAAACCGGATAATAATAATACCAATATTTAATACTATATAGACATGAAGAAAGTTAGGTAAATAAATAAATAAATACTAACAAAAAAATAAAAATTCAATAAATAAATAAATGAATAATTAATAAACAAAATGGGATAAATAATAATAATAAAATTGTGGGACAAGTACCAATAAATAATACAAATATAAAAAAAAATAATTATCACGCCTGACTAGAGCCTTTGGTGACTCCCGTTGCCGCCTCTTGGAAGGCGTGCCGGTCCTCCAGGCGAAATAAATATATATATTTAAATAAATATTTTGGGCTTGCACTGTGACTGTCGGAGTTACTTTCAAATATATAAGTTAACCGGGCGACGGCAATTACCGATCGTCCAAAAGCTTGCTCCGGCCAAATTGCTGACTTAGCGTCTGGCCGGAAGCTCGTGCATAGCCGGCAAGCACTGCCCATTGGCGTGGCCGCTATGATTCCCTTTGTATGTTCAGCTCAATATTATATTTCAATACAGACAGAGCTATCGCTCCTGAATTTGAATTCCGGCTCAGCCATCATACATTCTTTATTATTGGTTGTTGTACCTTAAGTGTCAATAATAGCGGAGGTAGTTCCTCCCTACATAATTCTTAACTAAGAAGGAAGACCGCTAGGCAGACCTACCGGCACACCCCCACCCGATGACGACACAAACATCGGAGATAGAAGAAACATCCACTAATCGTCTACCCCGCTGCCGACGCATCGATCGCTGAGAGGAGACATACACTAATTGGCGCCCACGTTAAATTACCCATATAAGTCGGGAAATCATGTAAGTGAGCACTTTTGTTCCAAGAATTTTCCGGCATCTGCATTGGTAAAATGTCTAAATACGCTATATTTTCTGCAGCTCTGTATTAGAGTTTCGTGTTAACATATTTATAAATAAACATACTCACTACTTGGTTGACAATTTGATTGATATTATCACAAGTGTTAATAATTATGTGTTTCATTGTTTGCATTAAAAAAAAAAATCATAACATTTCTTCCAATAAATATCTTGGAGCCGAATATTATCGCAAATATATTAACCAGACTACATATTTAATACCCAGCCTAGACGCAAAGGCGCCGCCGGGAATTGAATTTATTAATTGTGCATTTACTGATATATTTTTATTGGCGACGGATACTCTCTCACTTATATTTGTGCATTTAATTTATCCCTTATATGTAGTCGTATTTTTGGTTACACATAAATTCTTTGTGTTAGCTTCGCAACAATTTTGGGTTTATTTTTTCATTGCTTACCCACTCCGCGGGTAATTCCGATTTTGTTTAGCTTTGCTTCTTTGTCTTTCAGAAGGGCAGCTTAGCCACCACGGATCTTTACTGTGCAAATTTTTGTCGTTCATATTTTTGTTTGCCATAGCGGAAACCCGGTCCCCGCGACCCCCTTCCTCTTATCATTGCTTGACAAGGCAACAGCTCAGTCTTCAACGAGCTCTTGTCCATCGTTACCAAGCGGCATCTCAGCCCCCGCGGCCCCCTCGCCGTGTCCATGCACAAGACCGCTTGAGCATGCATTAAATCGCTGGGTCGCATTAGCTTGTACAGCTCCGTATGAGCAACCCATTCCAGCAGTATAGAAACAACAAGCAGGTCCCCAGTGATTCTGAATCCGAGACCGAAGGGCCGACAGGAACTTCTACACCGAAGAGTGTAAACGTCGGCACTCCCTCAGACAGAAACATGGCATTTAACCCAGAACAATTAAAGACGGTAGTAGAGGCTGTCGTCAACCAGGCCCTACAGGGAGCGGCCATTGAAAGCCAGCGCAGGGAAAATGAGTTGCGCCAGACTATTCAACAACTGGCCAACCAAGTGGCGGCGATACAGGTCGCACCC
>VNJN01003845.1:0-13518 GCA_008042485.1 Drosophila mayri | reverse complement strand
GAGAATTAGGAATATGGTATATGGAATATGGTGACAAAGATCTTGTAATTTTAATTACATTGTTAATTCAATTGTGAAGCATGTGTTGCTATAAAAAATAATATCAAGATTGTTGATTTCTTCTTGGTCAATGGTGACCTTAATGATGCACAAAAATATAGATTTCTGAAGATCTAACTGGAATGGATCAAAGTTAAAGAAATCATAACAATTCCAAGCACAGAGAGCCTGGAGGCTTCAATTTATTTCTTTATTTTTATTACCTAGGTACCGTTATTTACAAAGTTATAAACATCTTTACAAAAAATATTCGTCCAGCCTCTAATACTGTTAACAATTAAAAAAAAGTTAAAACATTTAGCTCTAGCGGTAAAAACGTCTGCGTTCCGCATTCTGTAAGGTTATAGCCAGAAGTCCAGCCACAGTAACGGTGAGCATCTGTTGAATAAATTTATGCTTAAAGTTTACGTTTCTCTCAAGTATATTAAGACCAGATACCTCCACTCCCACAACAGACCAGTCACTGATCCGCTCCCAGCGAGTGCCCTTGACGAAGGCCGCCCCCAGTTTTTGATTGCATCCAGCGGTGTACAGATCCGTGGTCACCGTCGCGTTCTGGTTGAAGTAGCAGCTCTGGGGAATGCGCAGGCCACTATCCGGATAGTTGGCGGGCCCCGTCTGTCCACAGCAGTGGTACTAAAAGATAAATCGCTTAATATTTAGGCAAACAGAGATAAAAAGTTGTCGCCTTGATTCCGATAAAATTGAACAAAATGCTAATTAATACAGCTTAAGAATTTATAAACTTGCTAGGAAACTAATTTCGTAGAAATAAAATTACGCTTCTAAAGAGTACACAAATATAGATAGGTTGAAATAACATACTCTGTGAGTTTCTTATATAATTTTTTGTTTTTATTTATATATAAAAATATATGAAGACCCTTTAGAAATGATTACAAAAATGCGGTGTGATAACTTTATTTAATGCATTTTATGTGATTTACTTAGTTCAAAAATCAAACATTGATATAAGGAAACGTTTATATGAGTGATGCCTCTGACTCAGTATTTTTTAAATGTTTCTGCCCGTCCTCTGCTAGAAATCACACAGTATCCACAGAATCTAAACAACGTAACTTTCTCAGAATTAAACTTATATTTTTCTCTTCAATTCTAATTTGTTAATGAATTGCTTGGCCACCACTAGTCACTACTACTGAAAACTTAAATATTTGCTCATATTATTTAAACCGGTTTTCGAAATACAAGGAGTATTTTCAGTGACCTGTTGCTTTATTGCGCAAAATCTTAACATTTTATACTATTTCCTTTAAAAATAACTTAAATTAGAATAACAACTCAACAAAAATATTTTAAAACGAATTAAAAACATTAGCAGAGTCTAGCCTTTTAAACTCACCTTGATCTCATAGAAGGACATGCTGTTCTGATGGTACAACTGTCCCTGCCAGGCATCGTAGATCGTCTCGTTGGCCAGCAGCTCAAAGTTGATGGGTCCAGCGAAGATCACAGTGATTTGTCCGAAGATAAGGGCCAGCATGATCGCCGCATACTTTTGGCAAGGCAAAACATTACACATTAGAATGAACTCTAGGCCGCCGAAACAAGTACTCACAATCCAGGTCATGCGGATGCTCTCCCTCAGAGTGGCGACGCAGCCGAAAATGGTGCTGCCGAAGAGCAGTACGCCCAGGACGATGCCCAAAATGCAGGGCACCCGGATGGCCAGGCTGTGGCTGAAGGTGATCAGGGCGTATGAGCAGGCGGAGATGGTCAGTGCCGCCAGAACCTGGCAAGTGTATAAGTAAGTGTATATATGAGTGGGGCTATCACCTGGGGATTTGGAGAGTGGCGATAACAATACTCACACAGCACAGAAAGTCCAACACGAAGGAGGAAACCTTCAACGTCTTTGTGCCGCAGCTCATTTTGCAATTTTTTAATTTTTGGGTTCAATCACGCTCGCAGCTGAAAATCAACTGATAGAAGGCAGCCAAACCCAAATATCGAAAGCCAAACGGCGAGCGAGGAAGTCCAAAGGGGTTTTAACTTATCGGAGAGCGCTAGGCCATCTCCCTGATAAGGGTCTTCCCAAACAGCTGAGGAGAGACTTATCAGTTTGCTTAATAATTGTATTTGATAAGCACTCGAGCATAGAAATTTGCTCGATATTTGTTTGCCTCAACCTAAACCGAGAGTAAAATGCGAATGTGCTTTTTTTGGGGAGGACCATGCAAAGATTATTTCATATTTTAAAGGTTAATATAATATAATATGATGATGAACAAGTACTGAAAAAAATTGACTAAATATTTGGATATAATGTGGCTGAGGACTAAGTACCTTATATTGAACAAAGAATAAACTTTTAAATGTTATAAGAATAGGGAAATGATCTACCACCTCCAGTTCTTTAAGTCTTTAATATATTTTGGATATTGTATATCGTTAAAAACTATCTAACTATGTAAATAAATTCTACTAAAGTAATAACCTAGATATTAAGAGTAACCCTTTATACTAGGCTTAATTTGTTACATTAATAAATATTCTGATTTTCACATAAAAGCTTTATTTCTAAATCGTTCAGGTTCCACCCCAAAGAGCGAGGCGATAATAAAGATAGATAGATAGATAGATAGATAGATGTCGTGGGTGGGAAGTTGTTACTTTACAAAAAAATTGCGTTGAATAATTCACGGTCATTGAGCCTCTAAGGAAAATTAGATCAAAGCTGGAAATCGGGCCAAAGGGGTATGAATCAGTTCGGGGGGCAATCCGCAGTTAGGCTCAAAAATCAAGTAAATAATGTATTAGTTCCCTATCACTGCGCTTACATGCGCTGATATTCCTGCCTCGTCACCGGTATCTCGGTTGTGTTTTATTTTTTAACACTCTATTGCAAACCCAGACCCAGACGCAGCGCAAGAACCACCCGAGTTTGTTTAGCTATTTAGTATAGAAGTAACCTCCGGCGAGCGTGTTTCGGAGCTACGAAAATTAATATCACATACGTCATGGGTTGTTCTACGATAACGGTTAAGTTTCTAGTGCTCCTTTTCAACTTCCTGTGCGCGGTGAGTAGCGATAAAGGGTTTACCTCAAGTGATTTATTGAACGCAGTCATAAACTATTTTTGCCTCCGTGATGTAACTACAAGTACAAATATTTGTTGCTACCGGAACTGAATTGTGCGATAATCTATAAAATCGATCATCAAAATAAAAAAGAAAGCAAACAAATTAAATTAAAACTGGCAAAAGTTAAGATTAACAAATGCAAGAAAGTAAAGTTTAAGTGTTACAGGAAATCAATATTAATAAAAATATATATCATATATATATACTGGAAGTGTGTATGGAAAATGTGTGTGTTTAAAAAAAATATTACTTGTTCAGTAGCTTATAGTAGCTAAATATTGACTATGTAGTATGAATATTTAATCTTACCTAAAATTAACTCAAGAATGATTAGAAAAATATCTGAAGCTTCAGAAAATATCAACTTTGGTTTGCTTTTATTTGGCAACTGGCGTTTTCTGGAATACCCATTTGTTTTCGGTGATTAGTCCAGCGTTATCTAAGCACATTGCGTTATTTCAAATGATTAATAAGTATGTACATGGAGCTTAAAATATTAGTGGAGGCGAATGCTAGGTGTAGCCATGTGTTTACTTTTTATTTATTTATTGTTTTTATGCCTGTGAAAATTATTCGCAGCTGCTGGGTCTCGCAACAATAGTGATTAATGCATTGGCCATCAAGGATATGGCGCCGGATGGGCGACCCATTCTGTGGGTATTCATAGCAGTGGGATCGATTGCCTTTCTGATCTCGTTTCTGGGCTGCATTGGGGCTATCAAGAAGAGCATCTGTCTGACCTGGACGGTGAGTGGATCAAGGGTGGCTTAACGTAGGATTTCTTTTAATCTGATTTATCCAATAGTACGCCATAACTATGCTTGCTCTCCTGATCATTACGGTCGTGGTCCTATTTGTATTCCGGATGCATATCGAAGGATCCGTCACTGCCGAGGATGAGCTAAATCTCGCCTGGGAAAAGCAAAAGAATGGCACCGATGCCATGTCCGAATACCAGAAGCAAGTAAGTTTAAAATAAAATTGAGAAGATTTCAGACATCAGAGAGGGCTAAATATCCTAGTATCCATTAATTCATTCTGCAATAACCATGGTATATATCTAAATCCAAATCTAAATCGAAATATAAAGGAATAACACCATAAAACCTGCTTCTAAGAATTAACAGCTCTTCTGAAAGTATTCGTAGGATTTATGGTTTATTTGGTTCAATGTCTCGTTGAGTTTCGATCTTAATTAACAAGGAACTTCTCCACAATACTATCCGCCCTTGCAGTTCCATTGCTGTGGTATCAATGGCGTCAAAGACTATACCATCGCCAATCTGACAGTTCCCGAGAGCTGCTTTGATCACGATAAGGCCTACACTGTGGGATGCCTGAGGGAAATGGAGGCCTTCTTCGACGACCTCTGGCAGGGTCCAAAGATTGTTGTCTGGATACTGATGGTCATTGAGGTCGGTTTTCTAATCATTCCTTAATCAAGTTCCTTTAAATAAAATATCTAACTTTTTTGCAGATCGCTTCTTTCACATTCTCAACGATACTGGGTGTGACTTTAAGGAACGAGCTACGTCGCTATGCGTACTGACGGATATGAATCAGTAATACTAAGCTAGAAGTAACGATCTGACTGCATAGTGTATTTATATTTTTAACCATTATTTTGCACTTTTTATACTTTGCCAAATAAAATTATAATATATTTGTAATGGTGTAGTTACTTTATTATCTCTCTTTGATTAGATTATGGATTATTGTTATAGCCTATCTTCGATTTCTTGGTTGCACCTTGGTTGCACCTGTTGGTGCTGTCAGTCTTTGAGGAGCAGCCGAAATGAATCGTAGTTTGCATTTGCTTCGAAAGTCACTTTTAGACGTCGAGCATGGACTCTTGCTGGTGAGTTTTCAGTGTATCCTATTATGCGATAGATTTCTAATTGTAGCCCAAAATTTCCAGCTTCTGACAGTGGTCTTTCTGCTAGTTGGTATTCCCAGCTACATTGACGTGGGTGGAGCTGTGCGAATCTCTTACTATTTCCTCGCCCTCGTACTTGCTATACTCTTCTTTCTGCTTGTCGGCATCGTAGTCATCGATTCAAGGAAACAAGTACTTAAGGAGAAATGGCTGAAGCTGCCACAGCTCCTGCCACCCCTGGTGGCCTTCGGCATACCTTTGATTTTGGCCTACAAACTTATTCAGGACCACGAATCGAGCTGGAAGCTCTTGTCCAAGGCATGGACCGAAATGAGCGATCTCAATCAGACGGAGGCGCTGTCCTCCTGGCAAGAAAAGGTAAAATACTTCCTCACTTACTGTTCGTAGTGTTTGCTTCAAGAACGACTAAATATTTTAGGGAAATTGCTGTGGTTTTATGGGGCCGTATGATTACCTTAGCAAGGGATTGGATTTACCCAAGAATTGCTTTTATTATATTGAAAGTGAACAAATGGTGAAGGATGGCTGCTATAAGGTTTTAAGGGATGATGCATTCATTATTCACTTTATGATTGTGCTGACTTTTGCACTATATTTGGTAAGTTTATAATATTATATTGAATCCTCTACAAAACTATCGACCTTTATATTTAAGGTGGTGAAAGTTGCACGACATTTCTTGGAGTGGAAGGCGGACAAGGACAACTATAATGATAAACGCAGGTCAATAGATGTGCCCCTAATACTACGTAACATGGTGGAAAATTCTAGTTTTTAGAATCATCAAATAAATGGCTAATTGAAGCAAAGCTCGTTCATGAGTCATTAGCTTTCATATTCGTCACTCATTTAAGTTGTATATGTTACTAACAAATTGTGTTGTAAAGTGTCAAGAGGCTTCTATCTTATCAAGTTAATCCCCGTGCCAATTTATAAATTACTTTCACCAAGAACCCAAACTGTAATTTACTAAAAATAGTCTCTGAAATTGTATTATCTTAACAATTATAAACTTGTTTAGCTAAAAATAAAAATGGCATTCCAAATCTCAAGAGCTTTCCGAATATGTAACTCGGAACCGTCTCGCTATTGAATATGTTTCCGAAGGCTCCACCAGAATATTGTTTATGAACTCAATTTATTGGTCAGCTAATTTGATATATATGGTTTCTTGGACACGCGATCCGCTTGGCATTTCTATTTCCGCTCATCCCGTTTCCATTTGGAAGCTATTTAGTTTGCATGGCCGCGTCGACAGTTGGCAACCTGCAATTTTAATTGCCAAACTGTCTGCCGGAGTCAGGCGACGTGTGTGCGCGGAAGGAGAGTGTCTTCGTCGGATTGCAAATTACTCAAAATAAACACAATTTAGAATACATTGGCACACATTTGCTCTGTCCGCCCCGCGCCCCAAAACTGCCGTTGAGTTGTCCCTAGACATGCTAACTCAAATCAAAGTCGCAACGAGCGCACAGTGGGAGTGAGTGATGAAAAGTGTTCATACAAATATATATTTTATTATGAAACTTATGAAATTATGAAACATCAATGAAACAAATCATAATGTTAATTATTTTAAGGGTAGGTATGACAAAGAGGCATCAACTTTCCGAGTATCAAACCCTATTATTTTTATTTTACTTTAGCTTTTTAAACATTTCTTTTTTATGGTATAACTTAAATTTTTAAAGTGTCAGGTCAGATCAATTGTTTTTGAGATGTTTAAGAAATTATTAGATGTATAGTGAAAAATTATAAAAGAAATCTTGGTTTAAGTCAATAAAGACAACAAATTCTTGCATCCCCATAAAAATAATAGATTTAAAAATGCCCCCAATTTAAGTTCCTTCCCCATGGTGGTGCCCAGCTAACGAGTGACATGAGGAGCTGATGTGCTGCCCCAGGTCGTGAGCCAATCACCATCAAAACGTACACCTTGTTGGCGCACTCAGCTCAACCCTTTCACCTCTCGCCGGGGCCTCCTGGCTCCGTGGCTTTTGCGCTTTTATGCTTAGAGCTCCCGGAGCCAGAGGCTTCAGCCAGTTTCATTTGTGAGTTTCGTTCGTGCAGTTTGGCCGAAATATCCGCCGCCGCCGGCTGAGCCAAGAGTGAAGCATAAGTTCAGGCGCCGCTGCCATGAGTCGCATGCAAGCGTAAGTCCTATGCAAATGTTAGCGGGTCGCGTGCACCCAGGTGCTAATGAGTTGGAACCCACTACGCGTGGCGCCCCCGCCATTCGCACTTCGCCATCCGCCACATAATTGCGGAGGAACGGCGGAACAAATTGCTTAATTTGTTTAGCTGTTGTTTAATTTTCACCACCCAAATTTTGTGTGTGTGAGAATCCTTTGCGAATATCCTTGTCCATTCGGCATGCGTGGAATGGAGTTTGGTGTTTTGTTTGGCAATTAGTTTGTCCCGGTAACTGGTTCGGAAATCGTGATGGTTTCTAGTATTGGTTGCTAGAATCCTAATGGGTGCGTCCGGGAAAATCAATGGATATTCCAACACTTGTTTATGGCATCGATGAGATTGGTGAGGGAATTGAAAACTAGTCACAGAAATAATATAAGGTGATATTGAAAGGTGTCCAAGAGCATAAAATTAAAAACTGCAGTTTCCACATTTTTTAGCATACATTTTGAAGTCATTTTTTATACGTTTATGCAGTTGTTCATAATTGTAAAATTATAGTAAGCTAAAAAATAAAACCGAAACTTTCTTTATGTTGCGTATTCTGCAGCCCCCTGACACCTTTTATATTTATAAGCCTATTAATGGCAGTCACGGTTTATTAATGTTGCTCTTTATTGCATTATTAAGTTATGATCTTTCTAGAGTACATCCGAAATTGTTCAACAAAAATGTAAGGAGTTAATGCAGCTTCAGAAAAGTTGTACTACGAAATTAGGATTATCGGAATAACATATTCCAAAGTAGCTTTATTTGAGTGTCCTTTGTATTTCTGGAAGCAGCTTCTTGCAATGCATTGACAATTTCATATCATTTTAAAATTTTAAAATAATTAATTTAGAAAAATATCCCACCTAGAGCGAGATATGTTGAAGCTGCAACCATTCCTAAATATGACATTCATTCTTTCTTCCCTAATCATTGCCTAATGGTGCGAAATAAATCTACTAAAAGACATAACATCCAAATATTTTAACAGCCAAAATACGTTTTTATTAAAATTTAATTTTACTTAATCTCTTTTTAATCATACAAAAATTTAAACTTTTTTCTTTGCTTTTAAAATCTGATTACCAAAGCATTAATAAAATACTGAAAATAAACAATAAATGTGCAGGTTTTATATTTAAGATAATACTAATCATCCAGTAATAAGTTAATTATCTTAGAGTTTTGGTTGTATAATTTTTTTTAAAGAATTGTCTAATATTATAATTATTTTTGTACGTTGAAAAAACTCATTTGTAACTCAGGAAAAATTATACATATGTATATCGTGGAAGATTTGCCAGAAAAGAGGTTAACTTTTACATGAAACTATATTTTCTCAAATTTGGAAAATAAAAATGTATAAAATTAATAAAGAACTGGCAAAAGTTTACAAAAAATTAAATATTGGCTTGTGTAAATAGTTAATTTTTTTCTTTCCCCTTAATAGAGTCTTATTAAAGACAATAAATAATTGGGTTAAATGCATACAAAATAATCTACAAAAATTAGTCCCACTGATATTCCTAAAACCCGTTCATGCTTCCCTATGCGCAATCCTATTCGAGTGCCCTGTGCTGTTCGTGCTCGGCTTCGTCCTGAAAGCCGACTACCATGCCCTACCCCAAGTGCTCCGCCGTCGAATGCTCAATCCTCTTCTGTTTCCCGGCCACTTGTCCCGGCCATTTGGGAACAATGGCAAGTCGTCAACTCAGCGCTTCGTGCACGTGACTTGACAGTTATTTCAATTTAATAACTTCATATATATAGGGCTGCGGATAGTGTGTATCCAGATGCATGCCGATAGATTAAAGTTGGCGGGCCAACGCGAAGTTGGCATACACTGCCGACGGGCCAAACTTTCGCGATAAAAGGTAATCAAAGTGCTTGAAAGTTCGCGCCCAGAACCGAAGACACTCACCTGGCCGCGAAGACTGTGTCCTGGTGTCGAAGCGCCACCGACGAACCGATGAGCTGGGCCGGGGAGTCATCAACTTCTGAGGGGAATCGCGTGCCGCCGTGGCCCGAAGTAATTTCCTCCAGCCCACGCGTCCATATGGCAACACTTTGCCTTTGTGGGGTCGCATCCCACAGCCCCAGCCCAGCACATATTCCTCCGAGTGGCTGGTGGCGATGACACCCACGTCTCCGCCGCCATCACCGGCTGGTTGCAATTGGAGCGCCCCGGCAGTGGATTTATGATAAGCGGCACGCAAGCCGGAAGGCCAAAGCCGAAGCTCTCCACCGGCAATGACAGCGTGAGCCCTTCACAGGCCTCCCGGCAGGAGCACCAGCCGGGCCACGGCTTTTTCCATCGGTATCTGCCATCTCTAGACTTCCCCCATCCAGGTGGGGGCCTAAACCAACAGAGCTTCAATGAACTTTTGACGACGTGTGGACTCCGATGACTGAATGCGGGCCATGTGGCATGGAGCCATTGTTAAGGGACAGGCCTCGTGTCGGCATGTCGGCATGTCGCTCCCGCTCAACGGTCGACGTTCGACGTTCCTGTCAGTGTGCAGATAGCATTGCTCGGTGTTTGTTTTCCCGCTGCCGGCTGCCAGACGCAGCTCCGAGAATTGGCAGCAGCCCATCGGGCACAGGAGCACCATGGCCACCTGGAACACCATGAAAACGCGGTAGGATTAGCGTCTCTAATTGGGACTTGCATGGGGATATCATTGCTAATGTAGAAGTGTCATTAAATCAGTGTTTATTCTACATTATATTGTGATTTAAAATCCATATTGGTTTTTGTGATACCCGTTTTTAGGATAAGTGTGCTAATGAGTATATTTATATTGTAATTGATTACCTCAACCTCCCAGATTTACGACAGCTTCTATTCTTTTATTAAAGATTATAATATAAATACCGTCTGATTTATTTTATTTAAAGGATAACCGCCTCGGTGCGCACCACCAACCGGATGAACGCCCTGCTCTCGGAGTCGATGCTGAGCAGGCGGCGGGCCGCCCAGAATCCGGAAGGCGAGGCAGCTGCTGGCGAGGGCGGGGAGCTGCAGAAGGAGAAACCGAAGAACGACTGGCAGTTCTTTCACACCAACTTCAACATGGAGCGGGCCCTGAAGATCATCGAGGACTGCATTGAGGAGCGGCTGCTGTGGGACCGCTTCAGCCGCAACTACGACTCCTGGCGGGCGCTGCAGCTGGTCGAGGGTCTGGCGGCTGAGATTCGCGACAGGGTCAAGAAGCTGAATCACAGGCGGTGAGTCTCCATCACCTGGGCTTGGTCAAAGAAACTTGTAAAGTGAATATGTCCGTAGCCATCGCATCGTCTGCCTGCTGTCCATCGTAGAGAAGCAGAACCAGGGCGTCTACCAGCGGATGTGCCACCTGATGGACGAGAAGCGGGATAACTTCACCCAGCTGGTCTTCGAGCGGCCCACCTACTTCATGATTGTGGTGCTCTATCTGGTGTACAAGGACTAGGCGCCCTGCCTCGCTCGTGGCGTTTGTTAATTACTGTTGTTAGGCTAAGATAGTTGTTGAACCGGAAACGGCATTAGGTTATAGAAAAATAAAAATATAAAAAAAAATGAACATTACATGTCCTTGACTATAGGCCCCGGCGAGATTCGAACTCACGATCTCCTGTTTACTAGACAGGCGCTTTAACCAACTAAGCCACGGCGCCGCTGTACCAACGGCCGTTAAACTACCCAATTCGAGCGAAAGTTTCCTCCCCTGCAATGCATCTATCGGTTTGGCAGTCAATTTGGGAAATTAATATTGGTTCAGTTGTTGCGAGTCGAAGATAAACAATAAAAGATACGAGTGGGTTCTTGGCAACTCTTGAGATACAATATGGTTGCTAGTATGTTGTGGGTATGGTTAAGCTTTTTCCACAATAGTTCTAACGATAAAGCTTTCAGGTTGTGACTATGGAAGATATGTACGTAAAGCTCTGGGAGAACTGTTATACTAAGGTTATCTTTGTACTGAAAGCTTGGAAAGTATCCACTAGATTGAAATTTTCTTGTCTGTTTATTTTTAAATTATTGCTATTAATAAAATTATATAATTTTCTATATCTTTCATTTTTAATAATCATTAATTTAATATAAAAATACAAAATTTATTAATTATATAGATTAGGAAATTTTTGGTTTAATTATACTATACATTTTTACATACATATTTACCTAAAATACATTTCAATCTGATGTATTTATAAAATGTATGCTGAAACTTTTCCTCCCCTCTTGATGCTTCCCAAAAAAAGGTACCCCTTCGTATAAGCTTTTCCTCGGTCGTAGTAATAATAATTTCCAGATTGTAATGATTATTGAAACAATTATTGGCGCAATTGAAACGCTAATGGTTTACGGAGCGTCAGCTGGCAAGTGGAACCATAAACAGCCGTTAAGAGGACCGAGAATAGCCGTAGCACGGGCAGCAGAGGGCTAAAATGTATGCTCATTGCGGTTAAAATAAACGAGAAATATGGAAAAATATGAAATCACCCCGCACCATCACCAGTGCAGGGTTAGGCCCCGGCGAGATTCGAACTCACGATCTCCTGTTTACTAGACAGGCGCTTTAACCAACTAAGCCACGGCGCCCACGAAAGCTTCCGCGCGAGAATGCCCCTCTTGGGTTGACGCTGCTGGGTGCACAGTTTGCGGCATGTTCATAAATAGTTCTCAGTCGATGGTGTGTATGTGTGTACGAGAGAGCTAAAGATACTTAGATACTTATGCTGGCACAGTGATGGAACGGAGAAGAGAATCGCATTGACTGTGGAACTTAAAATGTGTAGGAAAGAAATAAATCATGTAATATTTGTAGTTAAAGTGTTTAATTGAAGAATTTTGCATCAAATAAAGTTATAATTTTAGGTAATTTTTACTTCAAATACAAAATGAATTAATTAAATTGAGTAAGATGAGTATAACTTCATTAAAGTTAAAATTTTATTTGGTGCAAAATGTAAAATATACTTAAATTTTAATGAAACATGTTTATAATAAATAATAAAGACATAACAAAAACGAAACTAAGCCAGTGTTAAACATGTTATTAAATCAACGGAATTCTACAATAAATAAAATTAAGAAATCAGCAATAAAGAATAAAGTCTGTTAGTATTTGTAGATTATTTTATTCAAATTAATCTAATCAATAAATCCAATTACCAGGAATAGTAATATAGATAATATTACTATTCCTGGTAATTTTATTTATTGATAAGATTAATTTTGATGGAAGCTAAAATGTTGTTTTCTTTTGTTTTATATATTCAATTTATTTATTCCCCATCTATACTTATTTCTTCTTTACTAATAAAACTGAAACTAAAACGAAAATGACCATATTAAATCATCGGAATATTAAAATAAATGTGATATGATTTATGTGGAATCTAAAATCATTTATTAATTCTAAGAATTCATCTGCCACCTAAATTAATTTTTCATGGCATAGTATCTTCCAGTTTAGATCTCTCAAGAAAAACAAAAAATAAAACGAAATTAACATTAAGCAACAGAGTTTTTAGTATTTCCGCCACCACTATAGATACTTTTGCTTCGGATTACCATATATATCCGCATTGATTGGATTGATTTTTATTATTATTACTATAACTGTATGCATTCTTGACTGTATATTTCCCAACTAAAATAATAATAAAAACGAAACCAAATCTAAATTAACAATTAGCAACAAAATCTCGTAGTGACTTAACCACCACTGTAGATGCTTCTGCTTCGGATACCCATATGTATTCATGGTGAAAAAGTTTTATTGTGGCGCAGAACTAGTTGTGTAATCTATGCCATATTTATCTACAACTTGTGCCGTATCGTTTGCGGAGACGGCAAAAGTATTTATAAGTAGACGTATCTGCTGGCTATTTAAATACTTGCCACTGTGCCTTCTAGGCATGTTTGTCTTTCTGCGGCTCGGCTGTAGGAAAAATGAAGAAAAATGCAAATGTTGCCGCTTTGGCCAAATGGAAATTATTTGTACTTTTCGCGCACACACAAACACATAACACACAGATCCAGGAGAGCATAGCAAACTTGGGCACTCGAAATGTATCTTTGAAATCGCCGGGGAACAGCCCAAAGGCAGAGCGCTGCTCCTTCTTTGGCATCGGGCATCGGCTTATTAGCAAGTCTTTTCTGCTTGTCAAAGAGTTCAGTGGAGCAGCAAGAGCACGAAGCAAACCAAACCAAACCGAAGCGAACCTCTGGCGATTGTTAAGTATCTGAGCCGCGTTCCGTTAGAGCCGAATGTCATTCCTGACCGG
>VNJN01003832.1:0-11209 GCA_008042485.1 Drosophila mayri | reverse complement strand
ATTTCGGTAGCAACATCTTCTCAACCACATTCGACAAAGTAAATATCTTGGCCTGGCATTTCGAGCAAATTCACAGGCAAAATGATCGAACAAATACAACAATGTCGAATGCGAATGCCGCTGCTGTTGATGGCTTCATTAATGAAACCTTCAATCAGACAATGGCACTCCCAATCACGGAATTCAATCTAATGAGAAAGGCCAATGGCGAATGGGATAATGACATGGGTGATAGTGGGCGATATGGCTTCACCAATAAATTGCAACTCTTAGAATATATCAAAGAGAACAACGGTAAAAGGACACTTGGTCCAGACAAATCAAGCAACTATCTGCTAAAGAGATGCAATCTATTGGTGCTAGAGCATCTAGCGCGTTTGTTAAATCATTGTTTCAATATTGGTTACTTTCCGACTGACTGGAAATGTGGTCGTATCATGCCAATTCCTAAACACAACAATAACAACAGCAATGACAGTGATTGTAATGGCTTGAAGAATTATCGCCCAATTACAATTCTGTCAGCGATCAGTCAACTTTATGAGAAATTGCTATCTGAACAAATTAAAAAGCATCTAGCGACAAACAATATTTTGCAAGACTTTCAATTCGGTTTTCGACAGGACTCGTCGATCAGCCATGCATTGGCAGTAGCCAATGATTTTATTTTTGACAATATAACGTTGGGAAAACCAACGATAGCGTGTGCATTGGATTTCGAGAAGGCATTCGATACTGTCTGGGTCAATGGGCTCATCTATAAAATGTCAATATTATTTAATTTCGATCCCACTTTGGTTAGGGTTTTATATAGCTATCTAACTAATCGCACCGTTTACGTTTGTAGTCCAAACGGCATGGATAGATCACTCATACGCAATGTAGCTGCTGGAGTGCCACAAGGTTCTTTGTTAGCTCCAACACTTTACAATATTTACTTAGCTGATTTTCCCAATTTCGTAAGAAACTCCAATTCAAATTCTACAGCGAAAATACAACCGCTAATCTATGCAGATGATGTATTATTGTTAGCTTCTGGTGCCAGAATGGCAAGCGCTGAAATTGACCTAAACTGCTATATCGACCAATTATGCGATTACTTCACACAGTGGCGTCTTCAATTGAATACAGAAAAATGTACAAGCTGCTATTTTCGGGGAAATAGAGTTAAAAATCTGCACAAAAATGCAAGGAAATTTGAACCGCACATCTATATCAATAGGAATGTGCGAATTAAATTAAATAAAGAATTGAAATACTTAGGGGTTATATATGACAATAAATTAGGCTTCGCAAAACATATAACAAATACATTAAAGAGAATAAAACTGCGAATGATCGAATTAAGGCATATATATGGCACATTAAGGAATGCTGCAATAACAACAACAATCATCAACACTGCTGCTGCTGCTCGAAGGCGACAGCAATTGTTAAGAATAAAAACTTTAATTTATAAAAAGACATTGCAACCGATAATGGCGTATGGCCATATAGGTTGGTTTAACATTCAATCACATCTAATGGAGCGAATGCGACTCTATGAAAGGGAAATATTAAGGATAGCTATAGGTGGAGGAAGAAAATCAGGCATTTACTCAGGCACTGCTAGCACTACAGCGGCAAATAGTAGTAATAATAATAATAGTAATCAATTTCATTACATTAACAATACCAAATTGTACAAAATAGCCAAAGTAAAACGCATAGATGTGCATATTTTTAAAATAATTGAGAATTTCATAGATAGAAATAAAAATCATACTAATCAATTGATTGCCAAAAGTGTCGGGCAGGTCCCGATGAGGATCGATCAAACCTCTTACAATTTAACGCTTAAACACATCGAACATTTAAAATCAATTGGCCTAATTAGAAGGAATAATGACAATTTAGTATTTTATCATAGAGGGAGGCGCCTAAATGGGCCCAACACTACTTTAATTTACAATATAAATCAATAAAGACTTGCTAGCAAAAATGAACCTAGATTTAGAATTATATTATATTAAAAAACTTGCTCTTTACATTTAAATTTTGTCTGAGTATAAAATTGATTATTTATGTGATATATATATGCTCTTTAACATACTCGTACAATTATTGTGATATATATTTTCATTCGCTTTTGTAAATATGTAAATATATATATGTACTAATGTTAAATTTATATTTTTTCTTCTCATCTCTTCCCCACCCGCCATCCCTCATCCGCATCCTGATCCACCATCATCATCATCACCATCGCAATCATCATCACCAACATCATCATAATCATCAACATCATCATTCATGAACCCACCCACCTAGCCAATCATCCCATCCTCGGCCCCCGCCATCATCACTGCCATCTCACTCATCATCATCATTCATTGTCAACAATTCCATTTCATCTCATTAGATATAAATTAGTAGTAGTAGTAGTTTTTAGTTTTATTTATATATTCCACACACACACACACACACACACACACACACAAAATTAATGTTATACGAGGTTTTTGCTGCTCTATAAGAGCTTTTTCCCTCCATATGTATGTAAATTTAAAACACGCTTAACTAAAGCAATTATTGTAATTGATTCAATCGAATCAAATGAACAAACAACAACTTAATATGCTAGTCGATAAGTTGCACTATGTTGCAAAAACATAAATTCTGTTAAAGTCTGGATAAGCTCAATGCACAAGACGAATTGTTAAATTAATTTGTAATCAAAGGGAACCTGTCACTCCCAATTTCTTGGACAATAAACACAACGATTTCAACGATTTCGAGGTTCGATTTAAAGATATACGAGGCTTTTTCTGCTGTTGAGCTTTTTTGCCTCCACTTGTAAATAAAATAATAACACATGGCCCTGTTTATAACAGATAAATGAATTTAATTAATACAAAATAAAGTAATTGCACATTGTAAAACCAAAAGGTTTAAGTCCGGATAGTGAGAGCAGTGAGATCAGTGAGTGCAGTGCAGGAAGAAGAACAAAGTGAAGTGCGGTCGCGTGGTGGAACAGTGAAGCCACGCGCCCTTGCACACGTACACGTACACGTGCGTGTATATGAAGAAGTGAGAATCGTGATTGAGATTCGAACAGTGACATTTATGTGCGAGTGAGTGCGAAGGTGAAAGCGCTCAATCAATACACACACGCTCCAGACAATTAAGTAAGTGAGTGAGTGCGCTATAAACAATAAACAAGAAACAAATTGGAAGAGACAATCTACAAATAGTTAATAAACAAACACATAATCAACAACAACAAGTGAGTAAAATTAAACGAAAATCAAAATTAAATTAAATAAATAAACGTATAGGTTAGGGACACATATGAGAATTAAAATTTTCAATAAATAAATAAAAGTTCTATATTATATAAAAAACAACCCTGAGATAGAAATGAGACGTCTTAGATCGGAGAATCAATCGTTAAGACATCAACTGATGAATGCTAACAAGAACCATAATGTCATGCAGCAATTGACCAGTATGGGTTATCAAGCTTAAGTCCGGAAAAGCTGAGGCGCAGGACAATATGTAAAATCAACTGGTATCAATTTAGCATTGTCAACTAGAATTAGATAATAATAAGGATTATTGTAAACCTAATAAATTAATAACAATGACAATAAAATTCAAATTCAAATTCTAGGTCACAAAATAACTAAAGTCATACGGGTTTTTTCCTGCTCATTAAGAGCTTTTTCCCCACTTGTAAATATCCATAAAACACGCTTTTCGTAAGCAATAAATGTGAATGATTCATAGAATCAAATATACAGATGTAAATTGATACACAAAAAATGTAAATACACACGTGCAGAAAAATTAATTTTTGAAAAAGTCTGGATAAACATGAACTACAATTAACAATAAAATACAATATAAATAAAATTCATAATTTCTGGGTTGACCAAAAAGAGAATTAAAATTTTCAATTATAAGAGTGCAACAATTATGAAAAATATGGGATCCACCCTGAACTGTTTAAATCAGAGCAAATCCGAAATTGATGAACATGTAACGCGTTTAAGCGAAGCATTTGCGATTCCAGAAGGAACGCGGTCTGCATCGAAATGACTTAGCTTGCTGACTACTAGGAGTTGTGCTACTAAGAGGCTTACCAACCCCAACCGCGGTCGGCGGCTAAGTAAATTTTCTAGGGCCCGTGGTCGGCATTATATAGGCCCCGGCCTGTTTCAGTGTGCCCACCGCGATCGGCTCTTCTTGCCCTAATGTGAACATGTTTAGCGTCTGCAATGCTGCCAACTCAGCTTTTTTCACGTCAAATCTGGTTTTTTCAAAGTCTAAATGCGGGAAAAATTTGGGAATTGCGGGAAGCGGGAATTCTGGATTTTTTTTTTTTAACGTAGTTGGCTTTTTTCCGCTTTTTCTAAATGCTGCCACACATTTCATGAAAAAATATTGCAGCACGGTTGCCACTAGCAAAAAAAAAAAAATAAATACAAAAAATACCAATAGCGCGGTAACACCTACCTATATACACCTATATAAGTGGCAACATATCATATGTTCTTGTAGATATTTGCCAATACTACCATCGTATTGTACGTGAAACTACCATCTCAAAGTAAAAAGTGCGCGTAAGTGGTGATTTACACAAATTTACACAATGCCAAAATACTATAAACAAAAGTGCCGTGATGTTTTCCTAAAAAGCGACGAATTTAAGGAGTGGCTTCGCCGGGAAAATACGGACGAGAAAATAGTATATTGCAGCTACTGCAATATACAGATATGGTTTACGAAGAAGTTCCATTAAATTATCATCATCGTCGTCGTCGTCAGCATCGTCAATATTGAATGCATCGATGGCAATATCCAGAGCTTCGATGTCGTCGTCGTCGTTGTCGGCGTCATCGTCATCGTCGCCGTCATTAGCCGCAACTGTAGTGGCTATGCCGGCAGCAGTAGCACCAATTGCGGCAATACCTGCAGTAGCAGCAGCAGCATTGACAACAACAACAATAACAACAGATGCAATATTGCACTCTACATCATCATCCTCAGTTGCTGGAGTCGCAGCAGCGGCCAAAGGCAAAACGGCGGCGGCGGCTTCAAATAGAAATAGCTGCAAGCGTAAGGCAGCCGCATCGTCAGCGTCAGCGTCAGCGTCAACGTCTACTTCGGGCAACTCTAGTGTCTGTGGAGATGACAGCAGCAAAATGGAACTAGATTCCAATACCGATACGGACATCGAAAATACTCCGTTTGCCAAGCTAGAGCAGCAGTTAAAACAACTTCGATCTGAAAACCAATCGCTAAGGCATCAGCTTAAGCAATCGTCGAAAAGCCATAATGTCCTGCAGCAATTAAGCAATATGGGCTATAGAGCAAATTCACGGCAGCTCTATGGTAATCAGTTCGCGTCTCTTCTTAACAACAATAATGAGAATGAGCCGGACAATGCTGACAGTGATATGGATGATGATGATGATAACGAGATGGATGATGATGAAGATGATCTCGATATCTATGAGGAGCCTGACTGCGGCGTGGGAAATGCTGCATATGACAAGAATTTTCCATCCATACAAGCAAGCCTGAGAGCGACGGCGGCGGCGGTGGCTGCTACTACTTCTGCTGCTACTACTGCTACTACTAAAACAACTGCTGCTACCACTTCTAATAGCAGTGGCAAGTCCAACAAAAAGATGAAGAAGAACTGCAACAGCGGCAGCAGTGGCAGTAACATCAACAACAACAGCAACATCAATAAGAAGAAGATGAAAAGCATCAATCGATCGTTTGCTCCATCTTCAATGGCGATGGCTGCGACGACATCAGCAGCAGCAGCAGCAGCAGATACTACTACTACAATGGCAGCAGCAGCAGCAACAACATCAAGGGCAGCAGCAGCAGCAGCAGCAGCTGCAAAAGATGCTAAATCCAGATCAAAGATTACAGCAGATGCAGTAGCAACAGCAGCGGCAGCAGCAGCAGCAACAACAACAACAAAAACAGCAGCAGCAGCGGCCCCAAATAGCAATGCTGTCCCAGCTATGAAGGAAAAAAGGATGAAAATACCAATAATAGCGGTCTATAATATAGAGCCGAAAACACTCATGGGTATGTTGAAGAAATTCGTTATTAATAATCAATACGTTTTGAATATAATCAATAAAAATCTAATCAACATTAAAGTATTTAACCTGGAAAAATATTTTGAGATAAAAGATCAGTTAAAGAAATTATGAAAGGGGTATTAAACAAATATTCGGATATGCAATCAGGCATTAGCAATCCGGATCAATTAAGGCAACACAAACAGACAATTCTGCTTGACTTTATTATGCAACTGGCTGTCATTTCTAACACAAATGCAGATGCTAATGCAAGTCAAACATGAATTGTATAAAGTGTATATTCCAAAACTGTAACTCACTTATATCGTTGCGTAAACGACATGAGTTAGATACTTTCTTAAATCTGCACGGTCCAAGTATCATGTTAATAGCCGAGCATCGTTTAAATCAAAAGAATCCAATCAAATTAAGCAGATATCAATTCATCAGGCAGCTAGAGGTGGCAACCGAAACGCGTATAACGAAGAAACGTAAGCAGAAGGCAGCTGCCAATGGGAAAACGGGAAAAATAAGGACATCTGTCGCCATCTGCCTACCGAATGGCATTAAATATAAACGTATTTCGCTTAGGCCACTGCAATACATTGAGGCATTGGCCATTTCCATTGAATACACAAGGTCTATTGGTTGTGATTCCTCTTCTTCTCATTCCACTACTGCTACCACTTCTCACAATTCGTCATCGTTAGGGAACAAAACGATTGTTGCTGTCGCCTTATACAAACGTCCTGGTGAACCTTTGCTTGTCTCTGATCTTGATTCAATAATAACCGATATTCGTAGTGATTCGATAGATAATCTGATCTTTATAGGAGGTGATTTAAATGCAAAACATCCTAGTTGGCATATGCCATTCTATAGTCATAAACATGTAAATGGTGACGGTAGAACACTTCACAAATGGTTAGAAAGTCAACCGAATCTCATACTAAATCCCTCTCTGGAGCCAACGCGTTGGAATTCCAATGCGAAAACGACCAATAAAGATAATAAAGACTCGTCCATTGATCTATTCATCTCATCCATTGAACTGCAAGTTAATGCAATCGCAAATGCAAACTCAAATTCTAACTCAAACACTGGCTGCTGTAGCGTTGTCAAGGACTTTCAGTCCGATCACTTTGGCATCGAAGCTAGCATACAAATTGGTAACTATCGACCGTGTCAAAATGATCCCAAGATCATTTTGAACTTCAACAAGATGAATCACTTGCAATGGAATGCAATTATACTACGTAATATTGCACCCATTGCAAATGATACTAACTTGTCGATCGACAGTATCGATGGGCATGTTAAGCAGCTGACCAAAGCTTTTGAACTGGCTCTGAATGATGAGGTGGCGATACCAAGAAAGGTCATCGATCCATCCAGCCAGATTCATAAACGAGCAATGAAACTGAGTAATAAATGCATGAGATTGATACAACTTCGTCGGGCGTTGAGAAGGCGTCTTTATCGCAATCGCTGTACTCCATTGGGCTGTGAGTTTAGCAAAATTAAGCAATTAATTTCGGTTCTGTCAATGCTTATTGACAATGAAATTCAGATTTGCAATCTAAATTTCATTGAGCGACAAGTCATAGACATTAAACCAAATGACATCAGCTTAAGGAAACTAACACTCGACAATCCATTGTACAATGATTTCGAGCGCTCTCTCAAACTAACAAACAACGAATTGTCCAAAATTAATTTCGATTTTAATTTCAATTTCGGTAGCAACATCTTCTCAACCACATTCGACAAAGTAAATATCTTGGCCTGGCATTTCGAGCAAATTCACAGGCAAAATGATCGAACAAATACAACAATGTCGAATGCGAATGCCGCTGCTGTTGATGGCTTCATTAATGAAACCTTCAATCAGACAATGGCACTCCCAATCACGGAATTCAATCTAATGAGAAAGGCCAATGGCGAATGGGATAATGACATGGGTGATAGTGGGCGATATGGCTTCACCAATAAATTGCAACTCTTAGAATATATCAAAGAGAACAACGGTAAAAGGACACTTGGTCCAGACAAATCAAGCAACTATCTGCTAAAGAGATGCAATCTATTGGTGCTAGAGCATCTAGCGCGTTTGTTAAATCATTGTTTCAATATTGGTTACTTTCCGACTGACTGGAAATGTGGTCGTATCATGCCAATTCCTAAACACAACAATAGCAACAGCAATGACAGTGATTGTAATGGCTTGAAGAATTATCGCCCAATTACAATTCTGTCAGCGATCAGTCAACTTTATGAGAAATTGCTATCTGAACAAATTAAAAAGCATCTAGCGACAAACAATATTTTGCAAGACTTTCAATTCGGTTTTCGACAGGACTCGTCGATCAGCCATGCATTGGCAGTAGCCAATGATTTTATTTTTGACAATATAACGTTGGGAAAACCAACGATAGCGTGTGCATTGGATTTCGAGAAGGCATTCGATACTGTCTGGGTCAATGGGCTCATCTATAAAATGTCAATATTATTTAATTTCGATCCCACTTTGGTTAGGGTTTTATATAGCTATCTAACTAATCGCACCGTTTACGTTTGTAGTCCAAACGGCATGGATAGATCACTCATACGCAATGTAGCTGCTGGAGTGCCACAAGGTTCTTTGTTAGCTCCAACACTTTACAATATTTACTTAGCTGATTTTCCCAATTTCGTAAGAAACTCCAATTCAAATTCTACAGCGAAAATACAACCGCTAATCTATGCAGATGATGTATTATTGTTAGCTTCTGGTGCCAGAATGGCAAGCGCTGAAATTGACCTAAACTGCTATATCGACCAATTATGCGATTACTTCACACAGTGGCGTCTTCAATTGAATACAGAAAAATGTACAAGCTGCTATTTTCGGGGAAATAGAGTTAAAAATCTGCACAAAAATGCAAGGAAATTTGAACCGCACATCTATATCAATAGGAATGTGCGAATTAAATTAAATAAAGAATTGAAATACTTAGGGGTTATATATGACAATAAATTAGGCTTCGCAAAACATATAACAAATACATTAAAGAGAATAAAACTGCGAATGATCGAATTAAGGCATATATATGGCACATTAAGGAATGCTGCAATAACAACAACAATCATCAACACTGCTGCTGCTGCTCGAAGGCGACAGCAATTGTTAAGAATAAAAACTTTAATTTATAAAAAGACATTGCAACCGATAATGGCGTATGGCCATATAGGTTGGTTTAACATTCAATCACATCTAATGGAGCGAATGCGACTCTATGAAAGGGAAATATTAAGGATAGCTATAGGTGGAGGAAGAAAATCAGGCATTTACTCAGGCACTGCTAGCACTACAGCGGCAAATAGTAGTAATAATAATAATAGTAATCAATTTCATTACATTAACAATACCAAATTGTACAAAATAGCCAAAGTAAAACGCATAGATGTGCATATTTTTAAAATAATTGAGAATTTCATAGATAGAAATAAAAATCATACTAATCAATTGATTGCCAAAAGTGTCGGGCAGGTCCCGATGAGGATCGATCAAACCTCTTACAATTTAACGCTTAAACACATCGAACATTTAAAATCAATTGGCCTAATTAGAAGGAATAATGACAATTTAGTATTTTATCATAGAGGGAGGCGCCTAAATGGGCCCAACACTACTTTAATTTACAATATAAATCAATAAAGACTTGCTAGCAAAAATGAACCTAGATTTAGAATTATATTATATTAAAAAACTTGCTCTTTACATTTAAATTTTGTCTGAGTATAAAATTGATTATTTATGTGATATATATATGCTCTTTAACATACTCGTACAATTATTGTGATATATATTTTCATTCGCTTTTGTAAATATGTAAATATATATATGTACTAATGTTAAATTTATATTTTTTCTTCTCATCTCTTCCCCACCCGCCATCCCTCATCCGCATCCTGATCCATCATCATCATCATCACCATCGCAATCATCATCACCAACATCATCATAATCATCAACATCATCATTCATGAACCCACCCACCTAGCCAATCATCCCATCCTCGGCCCCCGCCATCATCACTGCCATCTCACTCATCATCATCATTCATTGTCAACAATTCCATTTCATCTCATTAGATATAAATTAGTAGTAGTAGTAGTTTTTAGTTTTATTTATATATTCCACACACACACACACACACACACACACACACAAAATTAATGTTATACGAGGTTTTTGCTGCTCTATAAGAGCTTTTTCCCTCCATATGTATGTAAATTTAAAACACGCTTAACTAAAGCAATTATTGTAATTGATTCAATCGAATCAAATGAACAAACAACAACTTAATATGCTAGTCGATAAGTTGCACTATGTTGCAAAAACATAAATTCTGTTAAAGTCTGGATAAGCTCAATGCACAAGACGAATTGTTAAATTAATTTGTAATCAAAGGGAACCTGTCACTCCCAATTTCTTGGACAATAAACACAACGATTTCAACGATTTCGAGGTTCGATTTAAAGATATACGAGGCTTTTTCTGCTGTTGAGCTTTTTTGCCTCCACTTGTAAATAAAATAATAACACATGGCCCTGTTTATAACAGATAAATGAATTTAATTAATACAAAATAAAGTAATTGCACATTGTAAAACCAAAAGGTTTAAGTCCGGATAGTGAGAGCAGTGAGATCAGTGAGTGCAGTGCAGGAAGAAGAACAAAGTGAAGTGCGGTCGCGTGGTGGAACAGTGAAGCCACGCGCCCTTGCACACGTACACGTACACGTGCGTGTATATGAAGAAGTGAGAATCGTGATTGAGATTCGAACAGTGACATTTATGTGCGAGTGAGTGCGAAGGTGAAAGCGCTCAATCAATACACACACGCTCCAGACAATTAAGTAAGTGAGTGAGTGCGCTATAAACAATAAACAAGAAACAAATTGGAAGAGACAATCTACAAATAGTTAATAAACAAACACATAATCAACAACAACAAGTGAGTAAAATTAAACGAAAATCAAAATTAAATTAAATAAATAAACGTATAGGTTAGGGACACATATGAGAATTAAAATTTTCAATAAATAAATAAAAGTTCTATATTATATAAAAAACAACCCT
>VNJN01003830.1:159460-220419 GCA_008042485.1 Drosophila mayri | reverse complement strand
TAAATGTTATCTGTGAGACCCTATGTTACTGATAATGTTATGTTAAGCTTTAAAATATTGTACACAAGCATGTATGACCGCATCAGTTGCCGGCCAAAAATGCTAAACAGATATTAAAATCAGTGGTCACTGTTGTCCGATTTTCTAAAAAACGTATGGATAGAAACTTATGAAATTCTCACCAAATGTTCTCTAATCCTTCCTTAGTAAGCCAGTATACCGTGCATATGCGCACACTTCCGAAAATTTGAGTTATACGACTTGCAATTTTTGCTGCCCTGTTTTGTATGGAGCAGACCCCGAGGTGAGTCTACTGTAATGCAATTTTCTCAAAAACTTATGGTTCGGATTGAATGAAACTTGGCAGGATATAACTACAATATATGTCCTTTATCCTGGCATACCACTTATATTGGCACACTTCCGATTTGCCGAGATATTGGAAAAATAGTGAAAACCCGATTTTTTAAAGGCTTTTTTTTAATGGATCCAAAGGTCAAATACCCCCAAAACCAGTAAAAAACATTAGTAAATTTGGTTTTTAGTATTTATAAACTTTATTCAGTTTGATAAGGTGCCTTATTTAGAAAATAAATAAAATATGAAAAATTTATCCGTGTTCCATTTTCTCACCGGTCCATTTCGACGCTAACTCACCGACGCTAATTTGACGGACATTAAATAAGGCACTAATTTTAACAAAATAAAGTTTATAAATGCTAAAAGGCGAATTTACTAATGTTTTTTACTGGGTTTGGGGGTATTTGACCTATGGATCTATTAAAAAAAGTGTCTTAAAAATCGGGTTTTCACTGTTTTGCTAATATCTCGGCTCACAGGAAGTGTTCCGGAATACCTTCTGTATCAGGACAAAGGATATTTATTGTAGTTCTGCTCTACAAAGTTTTATTTATTTCAAACCGCCAGTTTTTGAGAAAATAGCATAGCAGTGAACCAACCTCGGGTTCTGCCCCATACAAAAAAGGTCAGCAAAAATGGAAAGTTTTATAACTCCAGTTTAAGAATGTGTTCCAATATGCACGGCATATTGGCTTACTAGGAGAAGATTAAGGAAGATTTGCAGAAAATTTCATAAGATTTGAACCACCAGTTTTTTAGAAAATCGCACTACAGTGGGTGGTATAGGTCGGCTGTTAACATACGCGCCAACTATGAAAATAGAACCAGATGTAAGCCTGCAGAGAACCGGTTGCTGAACCATTTTAAAAATACTAGATCAGAAATATTTTATTTTAAAAAATCTTTACAACTATTAAAGGCAGTGTTCCAACATGCATGGTACCTTATTCGATGGGGAAAATTAATCCCCAATTTCGAATTAAATCGTATAGCGTTTGATCCGCTACATTTTGAGAAATTCGTTATCTTTCTAAGCTATTTGATAGGCGTTTCATCAAATCCGTTCAGTCGTTCAGGAGATACGTATTTGCTTATATGTATACATACATATTTAACTTATCATTTATTAATTATAATAATTTATTAAATATAATAAAATATTTTATATGAAATATGATATTTATTTATGTATATAATTTATGTATATAAATGATAGTTTAAGCTACAAGCAAACTTATTGGATAGAAGCATTACATTACATTATATTTGTTTACATGTTTATTTACAGCTTTTGTTGTAGATTTTAATGTATGTAATATATTCTGCGTAATAGATTAGAATTGCGGAATACCGGGGAAGGAGAAAGAGAGGGAGGGAGAGAGGCTTACACAATGCGTACATGACAGCACTGATGTAAACAAACATGTAAACAAATGTAATGTAATGTAATGCTTCTATCTAATAAGTTTGCTTGTAGCTTAAACTATCCTGGTAGCTTTATATACATAAATAAATATAAATATAATATAAATGCGACTTGAGAAGGAGCTGTGGCTCGACTATTCCTCCCAGGAGGACCTGCTGGGACTTGGCCAAAGTGGTTTAAGGAACACGATTATCTTGGGCTCTGCCGCTGCTCTCTGTTCATCGGCGGTCGACCTTTAAGTTTAAAACTGAAATAGAAAAATACAACGAAGCCCATCGAAGCAAGCTGGCACGGAACATACCCATCTAATTTCCCCCTTTTCTTTTAATTGAATTTAACTTTAATTTAAACCGAGGAGTTCGTTCGTTCACCTGTTCTTTATTGATGCGTGAAAAGCATAAAGTACATTAAGAACGAAGTTATATCAACCTTCTCGGGATATTCATAGATAACTGGCATCGCGTCTAACGATAACGTTGCTCTTCCGGATCTGGTACGGCATAGTGGCTGGTCCAGAGGCGTGCGTTGGCTTCGTAAGCCTCGCGGTTCTGCTTGTACAATTCAGCAAGCGGAAGAACGAGTGGATCGTCCGGGTTTGGGTCGGCTAACAGTGATATAATCGATAGCAATACCTTACCAACGGTCAATGCCGGCGACCATTGGGAATTTAATATATCCAGGCAAATATTACCAGTCGCGGATGAAATGTTGCAGTGGTAAATCTTGGTGAGAAAGGACACTTCCGGCGGCGTGTACGGATACTGTTCGTCCAACAGCAGGACGAGATGAAATACCCCACCCTCGTATGGAGTATTTTCCGGACCCGTGATGCTTGCCTTCCATCTGAAAATATCCTTCTCCACATCCACCTTGCAGCCATCTGGCGGCTCATTCCAAAAACTTTGAAGTTCGCGGCGAATCCTGTCAGCAGCCCCGCGCTCAGAAAGTTGCCTGGAAGTCTGAGGCCTCGATTCGGCATTTTGCATGCTGTTCTGCATGGGGGGGAATGGCACCAATGGAGGCATTTCTCTAGCGGTTCCCATCGATTGCGAGATCAGTTGGGAGAATGGCACTATTTGCGGCATCACTGGACTTAGTGGGGCGACAGCGACTGCCGAGGTTTCGACGGCCAGAGGCGGTGTGGCAGGTGGGACACCATTCGTTTCCCGTAGGTTTTGTAGAGCCAAGTTTGCCTCTTGCCGGTTGAGCTGGAGTCCTCTTGGCCCATCAATGGCATGCGGGGGCATGGCAATTCGCAAGATCCCCGAAGCGTTATCGGCAGCTTGGGCAGCTCGGGATGCAGCCTCGTTGCGCACCCTAATCCTTGCACTCCGGCGCAGAGGAGGGGCATCCTCAGCTGGCTCCATTATAGGACGTTGCGGCATTATCTTTTGACAAGTAACCTGATTATATCGAGGCCAAAAATCACGTGGTTCTCTGCAAAGCTCTTACCTTAATTGGACTATCCAAGAAGTTTATATAGTTTTAGTTATTTCGCATGTATTTTCACCAGTTATGCCAAATAGACAAAAGAGTGTTTCCTTGCCAAGATTCAGAAAGCAAAAAAATTGTGAAATTAAATTTCGAGTAATTTCTACACGCGTCTCCAACAAAAGTTTTTTTTTCCAAAAGGCAGAGTTACCACATTGGTGGTTTTAGCTTTCCCTCGTTTTTAGCTCCAGCAAGGTCCTATCTTTTAGATCCAGGACAGTAGATTCTTTTAGCTTCAAATGCTTGCAAACTATTAAAATCTGGTGCAAACTTTATACTTAAACTTTATATATATAGGCAGCTGTAAGGTAGATTTTTTATAATTTTTATTATGGGTATGATTCCTATCCACATCCAAAATACATTTTCTGTAACTAATCCAGCAGATACTATCGTCTTCGGTTCTGGATTTTCCACAAATTGCACATTGCCATTGCATTGACTTTGTATGTTTTATTCAAAACAACGTTTAAATTGCAATTTATTTTTATAAAATATCTCGCCAAATTTTAATGTGTTTTTTAGATTTTCTTATGCTTAAAACTAAATTTATATTTATATATATTATTATTCATTTTGGAGTTTTTTACCCTAAAGAAGACCCAAAATTCGGAAGGTTCTCGTTGTTTACAAAAAATATATACATAAAATAATAAAATTTAAAATACAAAAATCTGGTTCGTTTTCCGGAAATGCGTCAAAAGTGGAAAATGGCCACAAATCCAGTGAAGAAAAGCGAGCGAAGCCTCGTGTGTTGGAAACGATGTGCGTCAAATTTTTAAACATTTTTTATATTTTATTTAATCTGTAAATAAGGAACTAATTTTAACAAAATAAACTTCCAGCATGTTAAGAATTAAATTTACTAATAGTTTTTCTTGATTTTGGGAAGAGTTGAGCATCGCAAGTACTTTGAATACCCATTTGAAAAATCAAGGCTCCACCATTTTCGATATTACCCCCCCCCCCTAAAGAGGTCGGCACAAATGCACGGTAAGCCAGATTTTTGAGCACTTATTCAAGTATTATCCCAGAAAGTTTCATTAAAACCCCAAAGACAGTTTTTGAGAAAATTGCTCAACAGTGCTCAAAACTCTGATGCGCTCCATACAAAAACGGGGAGCAAATATTAAAGTTCCTAGAGCTGTGCTCTAAAAGGTCGTACGAATATGCACCGAATATAGGCATATTGGGGATTGAATAGAGATCATTTGGTGAAGTTTTTAATAAAATCCTAACAACAGATTTTGAGAAAATCAAATTACAGTTTGGCATTCAAAATTATGTTAAGGAGGGCGCGAGTTCCGGAGCTGGAACCGGTCGGGAACCAGTCAAACAACCCGCCAACGGACTCATGTTACGCATTCAAAATGTTGCCCAATACGATATTTTCGAATGTGCGCCAAATTAGCGTCGAAACGAAACGGTGGGAAAATGGAAGACGGAGAAATTTTTTATATTTTTTTTATATCCAGGATAGTTTAAGCTACAAGCAAACTTATTGGATAAAAGCATTACATTACATTACATTTGTTTACATGTTTGTTTACAGCTTTTATTGCAGATTGCAGAGAGAGGCTTACACAAAAAGTAAATTCGCCTTTTAGCATTTATAAATTTTATTTTGTTAAAATTAGTGCCTTATTTACAAAATAATTAAAGTATAAACAATTTCTCCGTGTTCCATTTTCCCACCGTTCCGTTTCGACGCTAACGCACCGACGCTAATTTGACGCACATAAGCTAGGTTGTATACACTTTAATATCTGCAGCTAGTATAGAAAGAAATAAATTTAGTGAAATAAATTAACACAAAGCGTAAGTTAGACAGATTTAAGTAATTTTCAACTCGCACTTGGATATACATACATATGTACATAGTTATGAGTGCTGCCCATGCCGATAGACGACAAATCCTACAATCGCCCCACTGCCAGCTCTAGCCAGCTGAGAAATAAAAAACACAAGCCATTGAAATACGCATCAAAAACTGTTTTTTCTTTTAAAATCTTTCAATTTTCGATTGCTTTGACGAGAAAATCAATCATTAAAGATGACCACAGCCGCGCGGCCAACATTCGACCCCGCCCGCGGAGGCTCCGGGCGAGGTGAGAAGGATCTGAGCGCCCTGAGCAAACAGTACTCCAGCCGCGACTTGCCAGGCCACACCAAGCTGAAATACAGGTAAGTGGCCATAAATTTGAACTTCCAGGAGAGCTTGCGCCTGAACACGGACATCTTTTGCTTGCAGGGAGACCGGCCAGGGCACCAGCGAGGAGATCCGCGGCCGCGACTTCCGCAAGGAGCTGGAGGAGCGTGAGCGTGATGCTCGATCCGGAGCTGGTTCCGGCAAGGCACTGCCCTCCATCGTGCGCAAGGCCATCGAGGCGAACAGCACCGGTGGCGGCGGCGGCAGTGGCAGCAAGCGAGCCAAGACGGACACCGCCCAGCAACAGCAGCTGCAGCAACAACAGCAGGCCGCCAACTTGGATGCGGACGAGCCACTGGACAACGACAGCTCCGATTCGGACAGCGACTCGGATGACGACGATGCCGCCCTGCTGGCGGAACTGCAGAAGATCAAGCAAGAGCGGTTGCAGGAGACGGCGCGTCGCGATGCCGAGAAGAAGCAGGAGGACGAGCGGATTCGAATGGAGAACATCCTCTCCGGCAATCCCCTGATTAACTACGAGCCAGGAACAGCTGCTTCGGCAGCGGGAAGGGCCTCCGGACTCGGCGGCGACCTCAAGATCAAGCGCCGCTGGGACGACGATGTCGTCTTCAAGAACTGTGCCCGATCGGCGCCCGAGAAGAAGACTCACTTTGTTAATGATGCCCTGCGCTCCGATTTCCACAAAAAGTTCATGGACAAGTACATTAAGTAAGAACTCATTCACCACGTTCATAATTGCTTTTTTGTGTACTAGTTTAAGTAATAACAAATTGTAACCTTTTTATTTGTCTGGCCATCCGCCATCCGTTGATAAGTAAAATCCAAGCTTTGTAAGAAAATGTGTTGTGTATTTTCGATCTCCCAGCAAGTACCGATTGATGAAAAGGTCCTGAATATAAAGTGGCGTCTAAGATCTTTAGGGAGATCGCGTGAACTAAAATTTTGGGAATTTAGTCTCCTAAATGGATGTTGAACAACCATGGTTATTGCAAAAATGTCTGCGGTTGTAGGAGAAGATCCCTTAGCTCAAAATTGTAAAGTGAGCGCGTGGCAGAGTAGCAGAAACTGAATAACTCTTTGCTAGAATATAGAATAAGGGTTTTTAAAGCAACGCTTATGATAGAGGTCTCTAGGATCCACTCATCGTCTTCCTACTGTGTATGAGCCAGCAGCATGAATATCACTTAAAATGAGAGAAACGAACGATTTTATGAAATCGTTGTCCCAAATTGATTTTGCCAAATTATTATTTTTGTAACAATGTGTTATTTAACATATTTTTGTATTATAAATAGTTTAATTTTGGTATTATTACTAAATCATAAAGCTGTCAATAGAACGAATAGGAAATTAAAACCGATTTAGAAATTTTGGTTTTAATTTCATGAGAATCCATTCATCCGCAGGATAAAAAGAGATCTTAGTAGCCCAACTTTTCCTAAAAATGAAAACTGATTTGCTAATTTCTTTAATTTTCTCGTTTAAAGCTTTATTTAATTTTATTTAATTTATTATTATTATTTCAAGTACACTAAATTAAGCATTAAGAATTCAAAAAAGTTGTTTTTTGTAGCTTTTGCTTTTGGGCAATTTATTTAGGCCGAAATAGACATGTTCTCCTCGGCGGCACAACGTCTTTTGGGCTTGGGGCTGTGACCCAATGACTGACCGCGAGTGCGAGTCCGAGTGCGAAGGGCAGGCAACCTTAACCAAAGTGTGAAACCGCAAGAAACATCGGTAGCTGGTAGCTGGTCAAGGGACAACAGCAGCTCCCAACGGGGGCAGCTGTGGCGGAGTAGGACGAGGACTGCGACGAGGCGGGGGAGCTGGAGAGGACGGGGCAGGGTCAGGCTACGTGAGCGCACGGAGAAAAGCCCAAGAAGCCCAGGAAGCCCAATCATCGCGGCGATCATCGCAAGGGCAATTGTCGCTGCTGATGAGGCACGAAGCAAAATCAATTTGCCCCAAGGAGCCAAGCCGAGCTGAGCCGGGGCCAAGCAAGCGCAAAATAACTTGGTCAATTACCTCGACCCTAGAGCGGTGTGGTGTACACTAAGAGAAATTAGTCAAGGTGATAAAATCTTGACAAAAAATGTAAGTGGAATTTGAAAATATACTTGGAAGTTACAGAGGAACAATGTTGCAGACTGCCTTTAATCTTGCGTCGAATTTCAACTTTTCTTCATTACAAAATCTCTGTAAATATGGCCTTTGCCTTCAGTGCAGCAACGTGCTACGTGCAACATCAGCAGCAGCAGAAAATGCAAATCATCCAGAGAGAGCTTGATTTCCACGCCTCTTTAATGCCCCGCACGCGGCGGCCTGCGCCATTCTGAGGAGCATCTGAACTTCGACTTTGTCAATGAGCCCACGTTCCGGCTTCGTCTGTGGAGTATCTCCCCCTTTCGGCTCCTTGGCGGTGGGATCAGCACCTGGTCGCGACCCCGCTCCCAAAGTTGACGAACGCTCAATTTTACGCTAATTCGATCAGAATCAAAATCAAACAAAATTAGCCTATGGGCAGCCGGCAAAGCGATGATGATCGCGTTATACACTGGCCAGCAAAAAATATGTTTAGATAGAGATAGAAAAAAATTAACAAATAAATAAATTAATAAAGAGGTAAAGAAATATTATAAATAAATGAATAAACAAAATCAACAAACAAATAATAAATAATATACAGAATAATATAATGTTAAATTCAGCTCAGACAAGAGAGAAAGCTAACTTCGGTTCACCGAAGTTTATATACCCTTGCAAATTGCAAATTCAATAAGAAACCTTAAACCGAAATTCTGGATTTAATGGGAGAATCCATCTAGCCAGGGTTTGAAATTATAAATAAATAAATTTGAAATAAATTTAAATCTGAAATCATTGCTGTGTTTGCTTCTTTTTTCATAGCCATGTTCTAAATAAAAAAATTGTTTGAAGATTTTCCAACTTGTTAAAATTAAAAGAAAGGTTAATTTTAAATTTTCCTATTAATTCTGATTAAGAATATATAACGTTTATGGGGTCGAAAATGTCTGCAGACTTCTGACTGAATAAATATGGAATATGGAAGAAATTTGGTTTAAGACCACAGATTCAGGTTAAACTATAGTTTAAATATTAATAATAAAAGGTAAAGTATATGTAAATAAAATACATATTTATTTCATTTAATATTCCCTGCTAAAACTGGCATAAAGTCATGTTCAAATAAACTTAGTTTTCAAGGAAACTAAGCTCTTTGCTAGACAGTGTTTCTTGGATTGATAATGGGGAGTATATATCGCTATGATGACGCTGCTGCTAATGATAATCAGGATGATTGTTGTTATTACCTTACCTGCTTCTGCTTCTGCTCCTGAAATCTGATGGCAGTAAAAATACTTACTGAGCCTCCCTCCGCCTGAACATAATTTATTTCCTGTTTGGCATTATGCATACCCATTATTTTGTGCATTCATCAAGAGACGGAGTCGGGACCAGGTCGTTCGTAGCCAATCTGCATGGCTTTTGCCGATACACTGAGCAAATAAAAGCAAACGCCTTGGAAAAAAAACAAATCGAAAGGTTATGGTAATAAAACTTAAATCTAATTAATTTCTATTTATTTATGAAAAGATTCGAGAGAATAAACTATGAAACATAATTTTTATGGATATTTTACAATATATATAATATAATTACAACCTATATAACATCTAAAATTTAAATGCAATTAACTATAAAAGTAAGTAATAATCCATTTTCATTATACATTATATTAAACATATTATTTAACATTTGAAGCAATAAATATTTATTAAAAACATATCTGAAATTATTTAAAACCTTCAAGAAGTTCAAGTCAATTTAATAGTTATTTTTTTTTATATTTTCTGTGGAATTTCTTGTTTTAATTTTTATTAAATTAGTAAATCGTTTTTTAATTTTAATTAATTTGAATTCCTTCAGAGTGTAGGAAACACTTCTACAGATTTAATCAAGCTTTTTCTCTCAGTGCTCAATGATATTTGCTGCTGCAGTTTTCGGTAGTCGCTGCGCGCTAAATTGTGGCCACCGAACGAGAGGGCCAAGTCAAGACTACGGTGGGGAACGGAAGGCGGGCAGCAGGGAACCTGGTCCACTGGCATGGCCTATCAATTGTCAGCAATTTTGCAACTGCATAAACTTGAAAAAGGCAGAAACAAAAAAAAAAAAAACAGAAACAGAATATAAACCGAAAAAAAATAACTACAGCCAACAGCATAAACATGGCGACTGACCGACGGAAATGGCCGTCGCGGTTGCAAGTGACAAATAGCCGGCTAGCGTTGGCAGAGAGGGGTTAATCGGGAATGTAGTGGGCGGGGGCCTGGCTCCAGGAGGAGTCACTGAACCAGTTGACCACCAAATAAAGACCGCGAACATATGTTTCGGGCTGGCATCAACATGGCCAATATGACCAAAAAAGAGGCTGGGCGACTTGATACCGGACGGAATGAAATGAAAATCGATTTGAGAAAGGTTTTTGTATAAAAAGTATTATTTTGTTATATTAATCTAATAATTTATAACAATTTAAAGTTATTATTAAAGCAGGTTCCGGAAATACAACGGTTTTTCGGAAAGTAAACTCAACTCGAACATTTATAATTATATAACAAAAATTTAACAAATAGCAAACATACAAAAATATATTTTCTATACATTTATTATTTAATAAATAATTATTTTTAATTGAATCAATACAATAATTATATTAGAGAAGAATAATAATAACAATAAAAATATAATTTTGGAACACAAAAAGTTAACTGAATTAAAATGGAATTTAAAAATGTATAAAAATTTCTTGACTTTAAACTGTTGCAAAAAATTAAGAGTTCACTTAAGAATTATTATTTTTCATAAAAGCGCAGAATGTTTAATTCAAAAATAAAGTTTGGAATTAAAAAAACTGCATTTATGAACTTCCCCAAATCTCTAAATGAAATAAAAATGTTTCCGCATACTAAAATTATGTTGCATTATTTTTAAAATATTAAATTTAGTGTTCTGGCAGCAGCAGCAACATCAAAAGGAGCAACATTGATGATTGCAACTACAGCAGCAGCAGCAGCAGCAACATGACCCGAGGTGGCGACACTTTATTTAGCTTTAAAATTTTATAGAATGCAAATTTCACTCAGCTGTTGCTCCTGGTGTCGAGTCCTGGGATTTTGCCAGCCCAAGGAGTGGGCTCTATCCGAAAGGGAAGAGCACAATGATACAGTTGCCGATGCAGTCGGGGCAGTTAACAGCTCGGCTGCATCGATGCTGCCACTGCAACTGCTGCATAATTTAGTTGACCAATTTACACTGGACCTGGGCACCGTTCGGCACTGAGTGCAACCGGAAATGCAGGCACCAGAAGCAGCAGCCAAAGCATTTCAGTGGCCTTCCCCACTCCTTTGGATTTTTACACACATATATTTGTTGGTTTTTTAAATGTTTTTTTTTGGGGGCTTGCCGCCTGCTCTTGACATATTTACTCGGGCCGGGGCCATGGATAAACTGTCGCTGGCCAAAAAGAATGCGGAGTTCAAGGGTCAAGCTGGTGGGGACTCAGGGTCAAAAGAGCCAATTAGTTGGGGCTTGACTGCCAGGCTTAAAGTAATTAATACACATACTACCAATGATGCTTCAAAAAATGCTAACCCTTAAAAATGAGTTAAAAAATTATAATTTAGTGCAGATTAGATTAAGCCACAAGGCTAGGTAACAATGCACTTGTCAAATATTAAGAAATCTTAATAAAAAGGCCACTTAATTAATTTTAAAACTTTCTATGATATAAGCATAATTTTAAACACCATTTTAGGGACTTTAAAGAATTGTAAGTTAACCAAAAAAGTAAACAAAATTGTTCTTATTTATATAAATTAGTTTATAAATATAAGTTTAAATGCATAAATTTATATAGATTTAGATTTAGATTTAGATAAAATATTAAAAAATATACACAGAAATTGGCATGAGTGTGTAAATAAATTTAAAATACAAATTTAAGATTCCAATTTACGAAAACTTTTTTTTTTTGCAACATTTTAATTGTTTTCTTACCGTATTCTTTGTCAAAATAACAATTATTTAGCAATTTTATATATTATTTGAATTTTCTAAGGTTTATCTAACTTTAACTTTTATGGGGATCCCGGAAAGTGATGTCCCTTTAACCTGGATCTGCGTAGCCAACTAATTCCAAGTGTCCGCTAATACGATTAAAAACAAATTTCACCCAAGCCAAAATATCTCAGGAACTGCATTGAACGTCAGGCCATTAACTCGCCAGGGTTAACATGGCAGGATTTCGTTTACATTGTAAAAATAATCTTAAAAAACTATACAAATACAGCCTGTACTTGACAAAAAAAAGTATAAAATATTTACGATTTATGTATGTTTGACATTTCGGTCAAGTTTCCTCAATTTAATAATTACATAAAATGTGTAAAATCAAATGCAAGCTTCTGGCTGTGAATATGTAAAAATATTCCATTATTTTTGAGAGTGTAGCCACATACCCGCGCCCACACACGCACACACAACCGCTTAGCGGACGTGTGGCAGACGCATATTTCCGAGCCAGAGCTAGAGGAAGAAGAGGAGCAGGACCAAAACCAATCCCGAAACCCTAAACCCGAAACCTGGCACCAAATCGATGGGCCATTGACGCCGTTAATGCTAATGCTTGAGTAGGTGCATCAACAGGTGGATGGCACACCAGTGTCCAGTCCCCAGGATCTGGCGTACGGTTAACCGGAAATGCGGAATGCAAAAGACCGCCGCCAGGAGCAAAGGTGCGCAAAAACTAAAAGCTCATTTGCAGCTACTTCCGCTGCTAAATGAAAATGCATTTCCTGCTTGGAAAAGCGTTTAAGGTCAGGCCATAATGGTGGTGGGAGGCTGCTAACTGGGCTGCCCCGAGCACCAGTGGTTGCGTGGCCGACTGGCTGAGTGGCTGAGTGGCTGAGCGGTGCATCGTCTAGCGGTCTCCTCCTGCTGTCTGTGACAGCAAATTTTTATGCAAAGCGTTGCGACATCTGTAAATGATTTGCTCCCATTAGAAGATGGTCCAAAAAGGAGCAGGTAGGTAGGGAAGCAGGGAGGCAGCCGGGCAGCCGGGAGTTTATGGAGATTCAGGAACCTACACTGTTCGCTCCTCCTCCTCCTCCTTTGGTCCGTGTGACTAGGATTCCTCTGGCTATACTTCCGGCCAACGGCAGAAGTCACCATCAAATCCCCTTTTCCCCATCAACCTGTTCCCCACCGGCAGAGATGTGCCCTGCAATTGAAGATGGAATTGGATGGAGTTGGTCAGTAGGCAGATATCCAGCCGGAGGAGCCAGTGTGCCGGCCGCAAAATGCGTTCCGTTCGCATCTTCCGGATTGCCAAAGGGGGTCCAAGAAAAAATGTCCAAGCTGCAGGGAGACGACTATGCCAATGCACTTTGAAAATAATGAAAACATAGGGTAAAACATATAATAGTATAGAAATAATATTGTTTGTTTTACTAAGTAATTATTTTAAGCAAAGATTAATCAATCATTGGGAGGATTTTCAAAGAAATTTTGTGGCAAAATGAAATACCATTTAATAACACAACATTTGAGCGATTTTTCTTAGTTTTTTCTATAAAAAAAATATTAAGAGATTTAGGAGTTATCTCCAGAGCCCCTCCATCCTAACTATTCGCGAATTATACTTATTATTTATTTTAATTTAATTTATTACATTTTAAATTTTAGTTAAAAACTGTTATAAAAACCTTTGCCCATGGAGAGTGTTTATTATTATTATTTCGTTATTTTTCTTGTTATTATTAAATTAATATTTCCTTAAAGATTTAATAGTTAAAACGGTTTACTACAAGCACAAATTATAAATATTTAATCAATTACAAAGTCTAGGATATCCTTTCATTTTGTAGAGTATTTGAAGACCCCTTTCTCCTTGGATATTTCGTAGCCCGGGGCTCGCCACTTGACCCATCATCATCCTCCTGAACAGGGGCTACGCTGCTCCTTTGGCTTTTGGCACCGGCAGCCATTTAGAGTGAGAAATTGACCATTAAAACAGACAGCTACACATGTTGACAAAATGCGAACGCGACTCGAAAGGGTGCTGCTGGCCTGCCAGCCTTCTCCTTGTGAAGTGCCCCAGCCCAGGTCCTTTTCCAATCCCTAGTCCTAGCTCTGTTCCGCTCCTGACTTGGGGACCCCAAGTGAATCGTTGTCGTTGCCAAGTGCTGCAATTCTCATTGCGATAATCAAATTGTAGGTTTCGTTGTCTGCTCGATTGTGTCCCATCTACATAGGGCTTGGAAGGAGGCCCAAAAAGGGTCATAAGCGTTACAAGGGGAGTTAAAAGTACAACTGGAGGAGGAGGAGGAGCAGGAGAAGGTGGTAACGGTGCAGCAGCAGCAAGTGCATGTTCCTCTGCCGGTGCATCCGGTGCGTTTTTGCATTTCCAAATCGGGGCCACACTTGGTCCTCGCCATCGGCGAAGGATGTCCAAAGTCAGGAGAGGATGCAGCCCCAATGAAGGATATACACTGCTGGAAAAAAGGCAAGAATACATATGTATAAAGAGAATGTTTTTATATAAAATCACAATGTAAATATTAAGTGTGTTTTTATTATTATATATATATAAATAGTTACTATATTTATGCTTCAATTTCCTTATTTTTTTTTCAGTGCCTATGTAAAGTCCATGTCAGGACTGGCGGAAGGACCCTTTGCATCTATTATGTGAGCCAATAAATAGAGGTAGTTAAGATCGTTGCGGTTTTTCGGCTCACTTTTCAATTTGAAAAATGCCCCCCCTAGAGCCAAGGGCCAAATATCTGGTAATCCCTCTGGCCATCCCTCCGGCCCAGCCCCACAATCGCCACAAATCCACCTGTTCACCTACCCCGTTCTCAGGTGCGGTGTATTAATAGAACAGTTACTTGCGAGCCAACAAAATTCCGGGGAATTCGCACGCTTCTACGAATGTGAGAGCGTAAAAACCAGGCTATCGAAAAAGGCGTGTGGCCGCCGGGGCGGGTCAAAGATGCCTTGAAAGTTGCGAAAAGCAGCTATTGATCTTTAATTGTTGATTAGTTGCTTAACTAATTTGCGATTGCAATGCGATTTTATGTCAGGGCACATTGGCTTTGGTGGGTTTCTTAAAGCTATTTTTAATATTTTAAGCTAAGATATTGTATTACTTTTCGTAATATTAATATTTTTAAATGAATCAATATATATACATATATAAAATATATATTCATGTATCTGTTTTCTACGATATTTTCGATATTATATTGAGAGCGCTGTTTTATTTTATAGTTTATGGATGTATCTAATAAATACCTTTTTTTTAATAGTTTTTCACAGTTAAAATTATATTATTTGTCTTTAACACGAACATTTAAAATTAAATTAAGCTTTCTTAAATGTATTTTTAGCCTAATTTTATTTTTGATATAATTAGTATTAAAATTATAAAAAAAACTTTGCAATTTTCTCTTATTTATGTCATTTTAATTGCTCTAAGATAATATATTAAATATTAATCATACGCACTGTTGCCGTTTTTAATTATAGCTATGCTTCAAGGCATAATTTTTTCGCTAATAATTATTAATGAATTGCTAATAATTATTAATAAGTTTCTAATATTTATTAAGAAATCTCTACAATGATTTTTTTCTGGACGAGTCTCGAGTGTTGTAGCCATGAATACCCTGGAATCGAATGCTCTTTTTCACGGCCCCCGTTGCACATATTTGCTTTTTCCCACACACCTCGCAAAACACTGTCGAAAATCCCCGGACAGAATTATCCAAATGACTCAACTTGGCACGCGCAACTGGCTGTGACAGATTCCAGTCGCGTCGGGAACCCGGCTAAATCCCATGTCGAGACCCCGAGATGTGGCGTAACCATGCCTCTTGCCCTAACCTACCTCAGGGCGTAGAGTTGGCCGGGTTCCCTATAGGGGAAACCGGTTCCCTCCCGACTCTCAAAGCGGACGCTTTGATTTATGTTAGCTTTCTCTGTCTCTCTCTCGGGCATGAATGGGTTAAAGCCAAGGCGAGAGACCCCGCAAATTGGCAATCTCTATTTCGTGGCTCCTTCGCGGCTCCGCTGGCTGCGGTTGCACCAAATATCCTGCGTTAATTGTTAATTTGCATTGTTGCCGCTGCACTGAGAGCAATACTTGTTTATACTTGTTTATACTTGTTTATATTAAATATCCAATATATGAAACAGTTTGTTATTAATTTACACTTTTGCCCCAAATATATTTATATATTTACATATGTTACAAATATTCCTTATTAAAAAATTCAAATATTTTCCCCAGTGTTCCAACTTTGTAGCCGGCTTTTGCTGTGGAGTTCCCATTGATAGGAACGAGCCCTGCATACAAATACGGTGGAATGGACTTGCGAATGGGATTCCAAGTTCAGGGTAGTGCTTGCCATACACCTAAAAAAAAATGTAGAAGGGATCACGTACTCCTACTTGATGGTAAAAAGGATCATCTTAGAGAATTAATTAACAATTTCTATTCATATTATTATTATTTAAATTTGTGAGCTAAATTTATATAAAAGTTATATTATAAGCACCGATTTTTCTCTCTGCAATTTTGGCGGCCGGGTTATCCGTGGGTTACGTGCAGCAGCTCAGATCGCCGGACCGCGAACTGCCGCCGACTATGGCCATTCGGCTATATAATCTATATGGCCAAATGGATACATTTGTGGCTATGGGTCTGAGGTGCGACCAGCTGGCTGGAGAGTTGATTGCGTTGTCATCCGTCGTCATCGCCGCTGCCTTCCTGCCTCGACTTGGCGGATGATTCACTGCCTCTTCGGACTCGGAGGGAGTCGGGCCTATTGTCACCATTGATACTGTTCAGCAAAGATAATCGGGGTATTTGCGAATGGAAATAGTTTAAGTTAAACTATAAAGAATTTTGTTGTTTAAAAAAAAAGGATGTGCTAGGGGGCTCAAGGAATCAGTTTGGGTTTAAAGCAGGTAAAAAGGGTTAAAAAAGTATGCAATAATATAATTGTAAGTTAATTTATTTATTATTTATCTTTGCTTTGTGTAAATCATTTAATTTCTATGACGAAACAACAAGAATCTTTGACCTATTTTGCATATTGATTGCCTCTAAAAATTTCTTTTATATTTAATTAACTTTGTAAAGTATTCAATATCATGTAGAGCATTCAATATTCGACGAACTTTTACCATCTACCCTTATTTGTTGTTATTGTCATATAAACAAATGAGTTTGGCGTGAAAAACATAAACAAAAACGGTTTATGCCTCGGGTTTTACCCAATTGGCCGCTTGGCAAATCGTGCAGCAGATTCTGGCCGATACAGGGAACTTGGCCAGGAGTCCGAGAAGCCACCAACAGTTTAAATATATTTATTCATAAATAGTTATTTCGCTGAAAATAGAAAGTGAAATTAAATAAACAAATTATGTGCTTGCCTGTATATATTTTATACTCAAATATTGGTGATAATATTATGAAAATGACTACGAACAATAAGCCAGTAAATAATCTATCTAAAACCATGTTTATTTGTATAACTTTAGTCGTAATTGCACCGAGTGATGACCCCACTGGCCTGACATCATTTTAAACAGCAGCCGATTTTTTGAGTTGGCCAATTGCTTTGCTCTTTTGCTAGTTTTCGCCTTAATTCCCAACCATTTCCCAGCTATTTTCCCGCGATTTTCCCCCCACCCAACCGCAGGCGAGCACTTTCACCGCTTCACACGCACTCGTGGGGCGGGCAAAGTCATTTTCATTTTTCAATTAGCCAGCAAATAAATTTGTTTATCCCATTTTCGTTGTTGCCATTGCTTTTTTGAGTCTATATATGTATATATTTGGCTTTTTGTGTCCATGCTGCTTATTATTTTATTTGCATTGCGTATATTTAATAAGCGGTTTCGAAATCCCAGCAACAACATCAAAGCGAATGCGGTTGGGCGGCCCAGAGTCAGGTTTAGGATTTAAGGAACCAAAAGGGGAATACCCTGGATAAAAGCTCGAAGTTTCTAATACTTCTGAGTTCTTCTAATTATTTATTAATAATTTAATTAAAATTTTACTATAAGTTTTTACAGGCTGAGAGGCCTTTTAGTGATAGATTTATAAGAAAAAAAAATATATCTCAGGATTTGTATATGTTCTTGAACTCAAAAATAAGTATGAAATGAAAAATATATTAATAAATGAATGAGTATTTCAAGTATTTAATTTTTAGATTAATATATTACCTTAGCTTAGGGAGTGAAAAATATAGAGTTATTCGATTCTGCATATTCATTGATCGAAATGTGATACCCTGCTGGGTAGTTCGCAGCGGCACACCGGTAACAACAAATTGGTGCTAAAATAATCAAAAGGCTAATAAAGTAGCTATAATGATGTGGCAGCAACGGCAGCGGCAGCAACTAGCAGTCGCGCTGCTGCCTCGCTAATCACTCGGCGATAACTTTTTTGGGGATGATGCGGCGGCATCCACTGTGGCAGTGGCAGCAACAGAAAACCGCTAATCAAGTTCACAGGTAACCCAGCCAGCCCCCTTTTGACCCCCTGACCCTGCTCTCCTTTTTTAGGGGGTTGTTGCGCCCTCAACTACGCCACTGGCATCGCATCGACGCATCATCGAAAGTTGCTGGCGGGTGACAGCAGCAGCGGCAGCCGCAAGGGCGACCGCGCTTTCACCCAAAACCAATAAGCCCGCTCAACCCCCCCAGCAGTCGTTGTCCCTGTGACCTTCAGAGAATGAGTGCAACGCGTGCACTCAGAGAAAAATATTAAAAAACCTGGGCAGTTGCCAAAATAAGATTTTAGCTTGATTCCTGAGTTTTGACTAAAGTTTTCCATGTTTTTCTTTGATATTTTATATGATTATATGATAATTTTGAAGAGCTGTTAAGAGCTTTTTAGGGACACATTTGTTTATAAAAAAAATCCTAAAAGAAGCACCTATAGTTTGTTGTAGTAGAAATTAAGTTTTCATACTTATACTTCTTTTTTAATATTATTTTTCATAATTATTCCATAATTTCGGCGTGTTTTTAAGAGCTTTCCATGGGCATCCCTGCACCGCTGTTTTTTTTTGAGCCTAATCCATTAGAGTTTAATAATAATAGTTAGGCATGTTTCCTTATGATGTTTTCTATGATATTTTTATAATCAAGGTTATCGATTTGTGATTAATCCATGAATCAAAGGGGGATTTGCATTATGTTGCTATATGAATATATTGCCATCGAGCATGAGTCGTCGCCTATGAATCAAGTTGATTCATTCGACATGGAAGCCTTCACAGTCATCTTGGCCATCAGACAAAGAGCCCATGGGATTCATCATCTCGGCTAGCCGAAGGCCTTATTTATTTTTTTGTCTGATAATATGCTAATACGGATCTGAAAAATATATATTAACTATACTAAACTAATTTTCGGAATGTTCTCTGAGTGGTTGTAAGGGCTTTCTTAAAAATATTATAAATAACAATAATCATTAATTACCTTTTAGCAACATTATCCTTTTGCAGGTGAGTGCACTTTGTCAGGACTCCGCTCATTTGCACCCATCCTGTTGTGATTTTTTTGCGGACTTCCCGGCTGTCGCTGCGTTTGATACGTGTCTGACACATGCCAACACATTAGCCGTCCCCACCTGCTCGAGCATCCCCCCCTTTCGCTTCGGCGCCCATGCCCGGATGCCCTTCGCTTCAATTCCGCTTCTATGTGCGTCGATGGTCGATGGTTTTTGCAACGCAACGTAGCTAATTTCATTTGGTGAACAGCAAAAAGTCGAAAAGCCAAATTAGGCAAAGCATCAAATTTACATACGAAATCAAAGCCCCACAACGGAATGGGAATGCACTGCGGCGAAATTCTAGAGAAAGTGGGGATGTATGTAAATCCAAGAGAGCATTATCATATAAGGATACAAATATAGAACTCAATATCCTAAGGAAATATCATAAAGTTTGATATATGATATTTTACAAATAAAAAATGAGATAGTATTATCCAATATAGGTTTCTAATGATCAAAAATAAATAGTTAAATATGCAATCGATAATCGTTTCCTATTGATTTAATGCAGGCCAAGTTAGGAATGCACATCAATAGGAATAAAATGCGATATATATATTTATTTATATTTATATATAATAGCGCTCAAAAGCCTATGGAAAGTATCCTAAAATTTGGTTTATCAAAATGTTGAACAAAAAATATTGCAACTAACACATACATATATTATTTATATAACAGAAAAATTTAATTATCTTTCCTACCGAATTCATTTAAATAATGTTAAAGCATAATTTTTCTTAACCTCTGATTCATCATACAAAATATCTTCTTATCGAATTTATAAATTAGATTAAAAGTTTAGATTTAAATCTTTGCAAACCAAAGACTGCTCTACTTTTATCGTCAGTGTAAGAATGGGATTTGGCGCTGTGCTAAGACCGGAGACCAGGTGTTTAACACTTTAATGCCACGATTTAGCTGTGGTGCAAGACCTGCTGCAAAAACATTAACCAACTTTATGGCCAAATCCTAAGGCGTGCGGCGTGCGTGCCGCCAACTCCGACAACTTAATGGGTTCGGAGCCCGCCGATCTACTATAGCCCCGATCTTGGCCCCTTACTGCGTATGCCAATCAAGGGGCGCATTACTCATACGCGGCGTGTGCCGGTTGCCTCCGATAAACACGTCAGAGTCACGGCGATAGGGAAATCCCTGAGCACCGGGCTAACTCCCCGTATCGGGTTATCACAACCCTTGGCTCTTGTGGATTGGTTAGCGATTCGCATGATAAACCCAAAATAATTATGCACAAATCGAACGTCAATGTATGGGTCAAATGCCCAAAGATTTATAATGAATCATTTCGTTGATAAAGAAAGTTAAAAGAGAAAGAGAGAGAAAGAATGAAAGCGGAAGAGAGAGAGAGAGAGACAGATGGGGAGAAAGAAAGAGAGGGAGCAGTGAGCTGGCAGCTAAACTTTTAAGAGATTCAATCAGCTGTTGGTAATTGTTGCAAGTACTGAGGCAAAATATTTGGAATATTAATGATTTTATTATATACAAAAAAATTTGGATAAATATTATATTATATATTATGATAAATATAGAAATAAATCCATAAAATAAACAAATGACCTAATTTATAAATTATAAAATATCTGTGGCTTACTTTAATCATAAATTTATCTGAAATATAAAACACAAAAAAATAAAAAAATAGTGTACACGTTTTTCATCATGCTCTTTTATTTTTTTTATTTTTGAAAAAGTTTAAAGTTAAAAAAAAGCAGCCATAGGCTTAAGGCTCCTTAATTTTGTAATTAGTTATTTTTTGAAGCATTATTGTTATTGTAAATATATTATAATAAAGTATTATAATTTTCGTCATAAGTTTAACACGGAGTGAAATCCAAGTAATCATATATATTTATATTAATAATCATGATCAACAGCCAACTTGACTTTTTTTTAATTTTAACCTGAAAAACTAGATTTGCAAACGAATAAAAATTAATAATTCCATTCCAAATTAAGTTTCCTTTCTTATTAGACATAGAATTCAAGTAAGATAATTTATTGATGCAAATATTTTTTAAAAATTGATTGTAACATAAATAGTTTTCAAAATGTATTAATAGCAATTAAATACCCTTCAATAAAATCAAAGTATCTATTGCAAGGTGTTGTATCTTTCGGCCTTAAGCAACCTTTCGGTTAGCTTGCTTTTCCTTTTGCCACACACACTTCTCTTAATCTTTGGAAAGGCTCTCTTTCTGGCGCTCTCTCACGCTCTTTTTTGTGGGTGGTTACTTTTGAGCGTTCGTTTAATTTGTTTGTTGGTGTTGGTGCTTTCCACTTGTATTTTCTTTTCCTTTGTTTTTCGTGTAAAGTTGAGTTCTGAATTCGTTTTTTTTTGTTGTTGTTGATTGCTTATGTGTACGTGTGTATCTGTGTGTGTTGTGGGTGGCGCTTAGCTGCTATTGTAATTGTTTTTGTTTTTGTTTTTGTTTTTGCCGCTGCTCGCTGCTCGCTGCCGTTCCGCTCCGTTTGATTTTGTTGTTGCGGATTTCATTTTGGTTTATTTGCGGAAAACACGCACCCCAAATAAGATACAACTTCATTTCAGTTTGTTTTGTTGTTCGGCGAAATTCGCAGACAAAGTAGCACTGTTACCGTTACGTTTTATTTTTACCGTTACTGTAACAGTTTCCACTTAACGCATGTCGGAGTGAGACAGCATCTGTTGGATGCTATTTTTTTGTGGCATTATATTTAAGCTTATTGCGATACTTAAGAGCGGGTGAAAGGGGGGCAGGGCTAGGAGCCCCTTTTCCTTTGTTTCTTTGTTTTGCTTTTTAGCCCCCTCTCCCGCATAAGACAGAAACATGTGCTAGAGAGGGATGAAGATAGAAGGGATGGCCCATCCCCTCTTTCGGTGGTTCTCAAAAAAACTTAAAAAAAAAACTAAAAAAGCTATATCCCCAAATCCAAATTGTAATCTTTATGCGAATCATCGGCTGATTCATCCATATAATAATTTGATTTGCTAATTTAAAGGTTAAATGCGATATTGATATTGACGAAATACGATCGATGACATCATAAACTAAATTCCCCCGAATGATGGATAATATTTCTCTGTCAAAAATATTTATTCCCCTTATAAATTTTATAAATGCTTATTTTAATCGCTTATCACCCAGAGGTTGATCGTCCGATCTGCAGCTCGGCTTAGAGCAACTGAAACCAAGCTTGAGGTGTCGATGACCGTTATCAGGCCCATGAGGACCATCTGTTTCCAGAGCTTGAACTGCCTCAGGATGTACAGTTCCAGGATAAAGAGGACGGCAAAGGCTTGCCACAAGATGGGCTCAATATACAATAAGGGGTCGACGCACTGGCCCTCCAACATGAGCAGTGTCCCATTGCCAAAGAAATCTCGCTGTTTCCAGATCTTGAACTCCTCGCAGAAAGTGGAGTTGTCATCCACCAGATACAATTCCAATGCGGCCTTAGACATGTTTGCCGCATTATAATGGAACTCTTGCAACTCTGGTTCGATCGGTTCTCGCACGGCAATTATGATAACATCGTCGGACATCAGGCGCGAAACCAGGGTCTCGTTGCTCATTGCCGAGGACTCCGGCTTGTCAGAGGGGAGCCCGTACTGTACGACGAAGCTCCATGTCAGCAGCAGGAGGGCAATCTTACCGGCGGTAAGACCCATCCTCCAATGCGGACCTGACATAAGCTCAGCAGTGCGACTTGCTACCGATATTCGGGGCATCGTAGAAATCTATAATCTCGGAAAAACTGCGTACAAAAATTTGATCGATTTCGAAACGAATAAATTTTATATTTGATGTGACAAAACCGAAAGCTAGAAAAACACTGAAAACTAAACGTTATCGTGCTCACTGATGTATTTATTTGGGTGACAGGAGACTCGATGGGATGGTGTCCAAAATGATATCTGGGTCAACGTTCTTCTATACTTGGCTTGCTTGACTCTCCATCATCGCATCGATTCATAAAACGATTCATTCATGAATGGTCTTCGCTTGCTGGCTTCGGATTGCAGGACGGGACCACCCAAGAGTTCCCGACAACGGGACAGGCATCCCCCATCGCACACGGTAGCTACCGAGATGGACTCTGCCTGTACAACATCCTGAGTTAATTAGCCTTAGCTTGGACTTGGGCTTGGGCCTCTTCTCTCCAATGGTAATTCAAGACGCCCATCATAAACTGCTGACAAAGTTACTAGTTTCCAGCCAAGACCCGCCGCGATTCCCCCTTTTGTTCTGAGCCACCGCAAGATCTTGGAGTGGATCACTTACTCCATGCATACTTATGAAGCTGGAGCGAAGCTAAGACGTGTGTCGGGCTTCTGCCCGAAGACAGGCCAAGCCGTAGGAGGGAGGAATCTTTAACGCTTGCCTGGATCGGGCTTCTACAGTGAAAGAGAAGACCGAGGATATGTGACGTTCCTTAAGTTCCAGAAGCATAATCCAAATTAGTTATCGGTCAAAACAAAAGATTTTTATATAATATATATATATAATTCTAAAGAAAATATTTCATGTTCAGTAATTGGGAAAGAGTGTTGCTTCTTAGCCCGCCACCTTGAGTTTTCCAAAGACATCGATCGAGATCAATCGATTATTTCCAGTGGATAGGCCATAGGGTGTAGATTATCGGTGGAGACCCCACCCAGCGGGTCTAGGGTTTCCGTTTCGCAATTGCCGACAATGGAAATGTCTTTTGCAATTTAACACTTGGCTGCCCCGCCTTGATTTGCCTGCCAGCAGCGATGGCGGCAAGGGTGCCAAGGGGTTAAGGCTGCCAACCCACTCCTGCCGTAGAGCCGCTTCTTCTCCGCTTTATTTATGCCACGGAGGCGACCGCAGAAGAGGCGAAAATGGAAAATGGAAAATGGAACTAGAGCTGCCGAAGATCGGAGTGGCAAGATCCCAGATCGGAGATCATCCAGAGAAATATGTCGACGAAGATGGTGTGTGTAGTGTGTGCACACTTTGTGGTTCTTGCTGTTTGGCAATAACTTTTAATTTATTGTTTACATGCGCAGTTTTAGGGCTTCGCACTCAAAAATGCATGATTTTTGTTGCAATTGTTGCGAATTTTTTCGCTTGTTGTTGCTTCTAATCTAAAATATGCGCATAATTAACTTTACACTCCACACGGCCATTGTGGCTGTGGTCAGCCCAAAAAAGGCAATGTTTGCATAATTGTAAATTGTAAAAAAGATAAGTGTTAGTTAGGCAAATGGTCTGTCTTAAAATGGGGCACCTAGAAATCTGCATAGAACATCAAGTTACCTTTAATAAACACCAAAGTATTCAGCAAAACTGTAAGAAATTCAATTTAAAATAAATACGATAACTTTATTTATAGTCTTCTCTTCGTCTTTTAAGCTTTTGGCTTCCTCTTTGAATCCTTTGGCAGATTCACACAGACACACAAGGTAACAGAAAAAAAATGTATACATACATTAGCATATTAATATATATATCTTTACATATACATATATTTATAGATAGTTGTGCGGCATTTTGGAGTATCTTTCTAGGCTTAAGGCTAGCAAAAAAAAGGTGCTTTCCTATGATTTGTAGGGGGATGATGGGTGGTGCTCTCTCTTGGGGTTTGGGGCTGGGTTAATTATTTGTTTATATTCCATAATTTATGCTTAATCCGTAGCTCTTAATAATAAACACTCTATTTTATGTACAGCCCCTGATCAGGTGTCAGGGTGGGTGGCTTGGTTTATTTGAATATTTTTTATTTCAGTAGAGAAACTTCTTGAACTCGAAAATGTGATGTTGAACTGATGAATAAAATGCCAGATTAAAGGGAATATTACCATTTTTTATGGAAACTTCTCCTTTTATACAGATCTTTGTTTGCTCAAGTTATAGAAGTTTCCCTAACCTTGGGCCCTGTTTCCTTTTTTCGGATCTAGACTTTCGGAAATGAAAAAGAGTATTTCTGGTTCAAATGTTGTTGAAATAATATCGAAATTTGGAAGATAGAATTCAAATTATTCTATAAAATTGTCTTTAGTTTCCGTTTATATATTCCGAGTATTTGAAATGTTAAATCGTTTTATGTACAGACTTTTACCTCAAATACAGTATTGATATATTGATATTTTCCGCTGGAATTTGAAATTGCAAACAGGGCCGTTCGGTTTATGATTATTTCCTATATACAGCTGTCTGATTTCTTGGGTTATTAAGTTAAACATACTTTATTAGCTACAAAAAAAAAAAAGAAAAAAAAAGAATTGTACAGTGCTTGATCCTGCTGCTCGCCTAATTCAGTTCAATGTGCAGGTGCAGCGGTGGATGCGGATGCGGATGGACATGGGCGTGAGTGGCAAAGGGGGGCGGGACTGGACGGGTTATCCGACTGGGTCAATAGGGTCGCCACACCTGCGTGAGATCGCCCACGTCCTCCTCCCGCGCAGCCTCCACAACGACGCCGCCAACCTCGTTGGTGGACTCCACCACCTGACCATGCTGCCCGTGCGATGAGTGCGGATGGGTCAGGTGCTGCTGCTGCTGCTGCTGCTGCTGGTATTGATCCCCCTGATTCCCACCAATTTCGATGCTGGAGCGGCTGCTGCCGGTCAGTGAGCTGATGGTCAGCTGCTCACCGCCGGTGGCTGTGCCCAGGTACTGCTCCAGCTTCTCGCTGCTGTGCAGATGAAGGTGGATCTGGTTCTGGTTGACCGTGGAGTACAGCTGCGGGTAGAGCACCACGGGCGGTGGGGGCGGCGGCGGAGGTGGCGCCGCCGCCTGCGGACCATATTGGGCCGTGGCTGAACAGCTGCCGTACTGGTAGTTCTGGTAGCCATTCGACCACGCCTGATTGTAGCCCCCACCGTAGTCCAGCTCCGACTTGGAGGCACTGCCGCCGCCGGCCACGCCCACGCTGCCGCTGCCATAGCCCGCTGTCTGGTAGGGATCGGTGGCGAATCCATGGCCATGCATCTCTGGCAGCACGGCGGGCAGGTGGGCGGCATAGTTGCCGGCCTCCAGGGAGTTGGCCGAATCGTAGCCGCCGCCATAATGATTCATTCCCATGCCCACGCCCACGCCTACGCCCATGGTGGCTCCGTTGCCGCCCACCGAAACGGGAGCGGCGGCTGGTGGCGGAGGCGGTGGCGGCAGGGCCATTTGGTGCTGCAGGTGGGCGTGGGCGTGATGCGGATGATGGGCGTGAGGATGATGGTGGGCGTGGCTATGGTAGTAAGCCGCCGCTGAACTCGACGAACCCGTCCACTCGCCGGCGCCCATTAGATCGGTTTCTGTAAGAGATTAAGGGGAAAAGGATATGGTTAACCAGGACAAAAAATGATTAAGCTTAACCTTAGGTTAGGTTAGCTATCAGTTAAGCTCCGGTTTATTTCCGGATAATTAATTATAAAATCAACTGATGGAAGAAATGGAATCGAGGTGGGTTTTCCATCCTTCAAACATTAACTGGACATTGTGAAATTTAACCTGCAGTTAATATAAGAGGATATTTATAACAGATAGTCAAATATCTCTTGGACATTGATAAACATTACCAGCTAAATGTAATCATTTGGTTAGAAATTAATTTTAACAAAAAGAAAAACGTAAACTTCTCAACTAATTGCTTATTTATATGAAAAACATAAACTGGACGTTAGGAATTATTACTCGGTGAAGGTGATCATCCTGTTAACAGTTAACTTAATCAAGATTTATTTCCATCAAGATATATTTTTCACAAACTACAAACTACAACAAAAAACCCCACTATATATATACCACCAATTTATGTCTAGGAACTCGGAATACACCTGGGAAGAAGATTCAAAAATCGCTCAGGGGCGAACGCTAAAAGGCAGGGGTAAATGAATGCCAGCCGGGGGCCAATTAACCCTTGATTGCCCTCATCCACTAATACGGTCGCGCCAGCAAGTGACATTTTCCAAGTTGTCAGTCGCAAGCGTGGGCGTGGCCGAAGGGATAATTGAAAACATCGTTCCATATGCATGGCAACAGCGGGGCAAAAGGGTGGGGGGAGGCATGTGTGTGGCACCCCGCCCCTCCTTCCGGGTGGCGGCAAGTGCAGTGCAGCCTTCCGAAGGGGTTAGGCCAGGTGAAAAGACGAAAGAAAATTCCAAGACATCGGAACGGGGTTTCCTAAGCAACGCCACTCAGCGGGACATGGCAGCCCCCGGAAGGTCTTTGCATATTTTGATTAATTACCCGACGGTCTGCCCGAAAAAGCAGCGCCAAAAATGTCGCATAATTAATCAAATTCATTAGAAGCGATAAAAGAAAAAATGGCCAGCTCTGGGACACAGCTAAAAATATTAAATTAAAAGCTACAAAGTAAAAATTTTAGGTAGCAAGAAAAATGATTAAGAAAGAACCGTCAGAATCCTTTCTGTTTCGTAAGATTCAAGAGTTTCACAGGATTACACATAAATTAGTATTTTATAGATTAATTTTTAAGGTTTACGGGATAGGAATTTATTTCAAATTTAAATTTACAAAAAGAAGGCTAATTCACAGATTCACAACTCAACAATTGCAGCGATTTTCAATCGAAGGAAATAATAATAGTGAAAGTTAAGCTAAATGTATAATAAATATTAAATACATATTAAAGTAAGCTCTAAAATTACTTCCTTCTTTGCTTTATTATTAAAAATTATGAAAATAAATGGAATATTAGCAAAAAATACACAACAAATGGTAAAAGATTTGACTTGAAATTTAATTAAGTTATAAAAAAATTATGACACATTTTTGTCCATATATTTTTTAACTTTATGGGACACGAACCATCTTATAAATTATAAAATTAAACAATAATTAACCCAGCCAAATATTAAAGCGAAAATATTCAACCAAAGTATATACATATTGAATAGTTTCTTGAATTACATTAATTTATAGATAAAATAAATGTTTAATGTTTAGTAAGCGTTAACGTTACTTCCCACTTTAATTTATTATTATTTGTTTTTTATTGTTAAAAATATTAAAAAAAATAAAAGAAATATTAATAAAATAATAATAGCTGAAAGATTTTAACTTGAAATTTAATGGAGTTAAAAAAAATAATTCACAAACCATTTACACATTAATAAAGAATTTTGTCAATTTATTTTTAAGGTATAATGGCAATGAATTATATTGAAATTCACAAAAGAAAACAATAATTAACTAGTTGTGTTAGGGAAATTCCAGCAATTTGAAAAATAAATTGAATAAATCGGTTTTAAACGCAATATTATCTCTATTTTAAAGTCTTAAAATATAGGCTAAAGGTCTTTTTTAGTTTGTTCTATTATTAAACAATAGAAAATTAAGAGATAGATTTAAAATTACAAAAATCTAAAATAAAAATAAGCAAATTATTTATGTTATTTCTATAAAATTTTAATAAAATTTAAAACCCAATAAAAGCACACCCAAAGGAGAAGCATTTTCCGTACGCAATGCACCTCCTTAACTCCTCCCATGGAAATAATGGAAATATTTGCCATACGCACAGCCCACTCACTTCAGAGGGGGGAAAAAACATAATGAAAGGTAGGAAAATTACAAGTTGCATGCAACTTTTCACCCGGCACTTATCACATTTTAATGTTTCAATTAAGGCGCAAATTGCGTTGCAGCAGCAACAACATGGGTTAAGGCTCTCGGCTGTAGGCTGTGGGGTGGACCCACCGCAAACTTGGCCAAATGAGGTTGCAATGAAGCGAAACGAACGGGATGAAAGCCAAGTTAGCGAAGTTAGTGGCCCAAAAGGGGGCAAGCAAGCAAGGGGCTGCCCACTGGCAACACTGTGTAATTTGCGTAAAGCACGTGAAATTATGCGCGAATTCCCTCTGGGAAATTACGTATACGCAATGGACAGAAGGGAGGGATATACATATCTCCCGCAATTATATATACATAAGTTTTTATTAAATATGGAAGCCTGGAAAACTCAAGAGTTTTTACTTGGCAAACATTTTTTGCACTTCCCATTGCAGTCCCACGGCTACGACCGGATATCTTCGATTTTGGCCATATATCCGTTCGACTCGAAGCAAGGAGGAGATGGGGCTTAGAGGGAAGCAAAAGCGGATGCACTTCGATCAGTCCATCCAAACAGAAACCGCAAGTGTCTGGCAGTGGAGGCTTCTGCAAGAAACTGGCCAAAATTAGGCAACACACCAACAAGTTGCAATGTAATCTTGCAACCGATAATGATGGGGCATACTAAGCAGAGAGCTCTTGAGTTTCCATTCTAAATTGGTAGATAAATAAATATGAATTTATTTTTGGTTATTTCCCAATACAACAAGAATGAAGTTATTACGAAGTATTGGTCTTAATTATATAGATCAATCAATATGTTATTTAATATATATAATTAATAAATGATTATATTTTGTATTCATTTTTAAACTAAAAAATGAAATTTGTAAAGCCCGAAATCATTAAAATATTGCTTAATGATTTATTTATATTATTTGTTTGAAGGAGTATGAAATTTACGTTTAGTTTTTTGATATTTTTAATATAAGTTATAAGTTAGTTATAATTTAATTAATTAACTAATAATATTTGAATCACGCTTGTTATGACATTTATTAAAAAATATATTCTAGTGCTTACGAATTCTCTGCAAAGCTTAAAGTATTATATTTTGTAAACTAAAAACTAGAAAGAAAAATGGGAAATATTTAAAATTCTAACATAATTTCATTAAATTTTATAAATTTATTATCCAATGCGTTGCATTTATAACTGTATCACTATTCTCATCCATATTTTATATAAAGTTATTACAAAAAAAATGGGGCAACTTTATTAAAGTTTATAATTAAAGTGTTTATATTAAAGAATGTTTTAAAAGTTATTTTATATTTAGGTAAATTACTTAAGCAATATTATAAATATTTTTTAATTAGTAGTTTATGCTTTCTATGCTCTAAAAATCATCAATAACTTTATACTTTCTAAATAAATATTTAAGGAATTTCCCACGAAAGCTATAATAATAATAATTTTCCTTAATTCCTTGAATACCCCCTAATTTTTCGCAGTGCACAGAAGATAGCTTTCGAGTCTTGAAGTAATCTTAATTAAAGTGCGTCGTCTGACTGAAGTTGTGGCAGCACTTTTGTGGCCTTTGTTGGTGTGAATAAAGTGGATTTTTCTTGACTTCATTTTTCTTTTTTTTTTTTTTTTGTTAAAGGTATTCCCGTTGTTTATTTCTTTGTGTTACTTGTAGTTGTTTTCACTGCAAAATGGCGGCAAAAACAACAAGTACTCGATACGAAACGGAAGTGAGTTTGCGGTTATTTCGGCTCGGGATTGGGATTGGGTTTTTTAAAGACCGAAATGGGGAAATTGTTGGACCAGAGGGGGGGAAATTGGGGGTTGACTGCGGCCATTGGTGGCACATAATAAAAAAAAAACTGCTCCTTTTTTAAAGAAATAAAAGAGAGCGAAAAAAAACAGTAAAGCAAACCGATGTTGGCTCGCCACAGTTGGCCGTTTTATGGGCCAAAAAGATTCCATTTCAATATGTGTGACATTGTTGCTCGAACATGGGGCCTCATGCTAACATACATAGCTCCAACCCAGCCCAGCAGCCTGCATCTTGCATCTTGCACCTCCGATGCTCTGTGGCTCCGAGGTGAAGCTGCTGCAACAGCTGCGCAACCGCATTTGGATTGATTTGTGGCCAAAGCTGGGAACCCGCAAAAAATACCAAACTAACCCCAAACCCCGACATATATGTATGTATGTTTGTATGATGTACTCTCGGCCAGAGTCCCTTAATTAAATGCAAACACGAACGGAGATGAGGTGTGAGTTTGGCAGCCAACTTTCGAGCAGATGCCAGAATGCATCACGATGCGGGATAATGATGCCGATGACGGGCGGTCATCGGAGGCTTCTGACTCTGCCACAGGTGTCTGAGCCAGAATTATCAATAATTAAATTAAGTTATATATTTGCTTATAATAATATATATTTTATATTTTCACTGCTAGCCCACCTTTGCTCTACTTATTCTTCCCTCAATACTCGTGCCTGCCTTAATCTGAACCCAATTTCTTTGAATTTTGCAACGATTTCCGCTGAATTCCTCGCTTTGTTGTGTAAATTAACAGCTTAAGCGCCACATTTAAATATTTATGACTTAACAGCAGCAACAACAACGACAGGGCTTCGAGTTTTTTTTCCCCATAGAGGCTTCGATTCGATTCCGATTCAGAGTTGGATTTCTCGGTTCGATTCGGGCATTTCCGGTTCCAGCTCTCAAAAAAAAAAAAAAAACAAAACCAAAGCAAAACAAAACGTATTGCATTTGTTGCTATTATTGTTGCTTTTGGCTAATTGAAAGACGTCGTCGGCCAAGTCAACGATGTGTCATTCCCCATTGACAATGCCCGTACACTTTCGTCTGTATTTTAGCCTCATTCACATTCAATATTCAACTGCCCCCGCCTCTGGATAAAAAAAAAAGAAAAAAAACCGAAAATAATAAAAAAAGTGTGTGGCGGAAAAGATGTAGAAACTATATAGAAGGTACATTTAATCTTCAATATATATTAATTTATGCAAATTAAATTAATATGGCCTATTATCATAACTGAAACAATTGTTTACTAAAGCTCAGGGTTAACAAAAATATCAATAAGTCGATAGTTTATAAGTATTTCAAGTAAAAGTCAATAAATTAAGTATATATGTATATATAATATGGCTATTATGATAACATTCTATATATTTCAATAGTAAACTGTATATTTGTTAAAGTATTAAGAATCAGATGTGCGGTGAATCAGATGTAAACATCGATGTTTTTCGATATTCAAAAAATTGATATATCACAGGGCACAATATTTTAAAGCTTTTGGCAATATATAATTTTGGAACTATGCTATCATAAATCTCTGCTTTAACCTGAATTACTTGAGTCTAGTCTCGATGTAATTAATTAATAACAAGCCGATTAATTAGACTACACTTGCAACACATATAGCATAAACTTTCAACTAATTTTGCTAATTTAAAATCTCACTTGAAAGACTTTTTATTGCAAACGAAATAATAATGAAATAAAATCAGATTATTAGTTAAAGTAAATAAAGACTATTTATTTATAGCCTGGGAAAGCACCCAAAAATTATTGTATTATTTATTACCTAGCAATTTTCGAACTCATTTAAATGGTTACTTAAACACAAGAAGAAATTATATTTACAATATTTACATGAATGTAATAAACACTCAATAAAATTCAAATATATTTAAATATTCCGCAAACCCTCCTTACCCCGCCGAAAGGGGGAGTAATAAAAAAAGAAACATTAATAAATTAATTAGCATAAGCAAAGCGTTTTGGTCTGGGCTTAACACAGCGACTTGCCGCGGCTCAGATTCGTCTAGTTCCAAACTGGCCACTGACTCATCCGCCGCCACCGTGACTCAGTGCCCGGTTCCAGTTAGCCGTGTTATCCAAAATCCCCTCCGCTTTGCCGGTATCTCTCCCTCTCTCTTCCCCCAAAAATTATTGATAAGTTTTTACAGCAAAGAAAAAAGGAGAAAATAAAAATAAATATAAAAATTTATAGCAGAAATTGAAATTTTCCATTGCCTGGCAGGAGGAGCTCATGGCAACCCAAAAATAGCGCCACATGATAATGGAGATATGATAATAGATCCATCATCTTGGCCCTGTTGCAGATGGTTTGGTGCGAACTGGTTAAAGCCAACACTTCGGCTTTGGCCAGCACAGCGCGTGCTCTGCTTCGGGCCAAGCCTCTGAGGTGGCTAAAATTAGTTCACTGACTGGCTGGATGGATGAGGCTGTGGTGCCCACATAATGTCCTCCTAGAAGGTCTCGCATGCGGTTGCCAAATAGGGGCGTGGCATGTGGTTAAAGTTGGGTGCTAAATTGGCAATCGATTGCCTTAGAAGGCAAAGATTTTCTCAAAGCCAAAGTAAACAGGAAAATGGGTAAGTATTTCTTTTATAAAATAAAATATACATAATTTTTACATGATGTTATATATTATATTATATCATAGGACTAAAATGAAATGATATTTTAAAAGAGTGATTATATTTCTTTGATATTTTAGTAATCTGCACCTTTCAAATGTCTTACAAGTTTCAAGCTATTTAAGATTTTCCAGATAAAATCATTATGCTATATATACAGCTTTAAATATATATATACATTCCGTCTGATTCCAGCTGAACTATTTTTAAGTCGGGCTTTGGGAAAATAAATAAATTAGCGAGCGACTGCCAAAAACAAAGCGAGCCATAAAAATACCAAAAATAAATCATTAACGGCTCGGGGTGATGGGGTGTAAGCCAGGTTGATTAACTTAATTAAAGCGTTTAGGCAGCCTGGTGCCAGTCAACGAAGATGCACAGACAGCCGGACAGCCGGATAGCCGGACGGACGGAGACATCAATCCCAAAGCGTGGCCAGCTTTCAACGCTCAAAAGGGAGCGAACACTGAGAGAAATTGTAGCAATGCCTCTGATTTCTTGCTTTCAGGTTTTCACAGGTGAAATCTATAGGGATTTTTTAAGGCCCTGAATTTTCGGCAAGCTTCGTAAGCTTTGCTACCCTCAGGATCATCTGTCTTTCCTAAAGAATCTCTCTGCTTTTAATTTCCAATTTTTTACCTTTAAATTTCCAAAAAAATGTGAGAAATAGGAAGCTTACCTTGGATGTGCGGCGCATTTGGCTTATAGACCTGGCAGTCCGAGTTGATTGTACTATTCGGCGATGAGTAATTGCTGCTCAATTGCTGCACCAGTCCGGCTCCGGGTCCGACTCCACCTCCTCCGCCACCGCCGCCGGCCAGGCCACCACCTCCGCCCGTGGGCGTGACCGCCACCGCTGCTGCGGCGGCTGCCACAGCAGTAGCCGCTGTGGCCGCCGTTGCCGCAGCCGCAGCGGCCGTTGTGGCAGCGGCCACTTTCGCCGAGCGACGCAGTGTCTCCAGCTCGTGGAGAGCCTTTGGGAAGCCGTCAATGTAGGGCCGCTGGCCGATGCCCAGGGCGCGGTAGTGAGGACCCCCAGTGGGACCTGTTGATGGGTAAAGAGGGGTAAAGGTAGATCCATAAGAAGGTGCTTAGTGAAGGGATATAAAGCTAAGTGAATTTCCCTTCCCTTTTTTTTACCAAAAGCAACTCCATTTTGCCAGAGACTCCTATACTTTTTGTGTAAGCAAAAACTGCACTCTATATGCACAGCAGTGCCTTACAGGTGAACAGGTACATATTTACCTTCGTGTATATAGTATTACCTGCCCTACATGCGATTAACGCTTTAGCGAAGACTTAAAAATGCATTAACGAAATATCAAGAGGAAAAAATTAATTCATATATGCATTACACAAGCTAAAAACTCGATTTAAAAAAACAACGCAGAGAGCGCAAAAAGGTTTTCTTTGCTAACCGCAACATTTTCAGAAACCGTAAGAAGCAGACGTTGCCTTCCCTTTACGGGTACATATATATACATATGTAGATATATTTTTTCTGCTTATTTTTCAGTCAGCTAAAACCGGCTGCACTTTTCAAAAACCTTCCCGAATGACAGAGCCTCAAGAAATGGCGTTCATCGGATGTCACACGATCCTCGGACAAAGGAAAAGAAAGGATCTTTGAACAGACGGGGAAAAAGAGCAACTAAAGGCTACAGCTAATTTTATTTTTTAATATTTTGTAATATTAATATTTTCAAAAGATGTAAATTTATGCTTAATATGAAAATTCTGGTAGTTTTGACTTCTGAAATTTGCTTGGATTGCTAAGTTTACTGATTAGGTTTACGTGGTGTAAGTAAGCACTTTTCTTCACAAAACGATCTGTGCCTGATCGGATAATAATAATAATAATAAACCCCCTAAATAGCTAAATCATCTCAACCAGTTTAAACAAACATTCTTGTGCCGTCATTAAGAATTTGCATTTCGATTTATTGTGAAGAAATGCCAACTTTATAAAGTGAAATCCTTAAACTACAAATATTTGGCTATATAAATTCTAAAAATTCGTAAACAGCAATTTAATTCCTTAAGTGCAGTGGAAACTATAAACACGCATTCTGTTGCAATTGAAAATGGGGATTATCTCTCGGGTACGATTATGGGCAATTGAGCAGATCGGCTTAGCCTTTGGGACCGGCTTAAACACTTGCTTAAATGCCGGGCCAAGTGACTCGGAAATGCGGTATTAGGAATTACGGGCGGAAAAGCGGACAGCGGACAGCGGACAGCGGACACCCAGCAAACATATGTTGCAAACCATGTTGAAACCCAAAACGCAGCGGGGCGGCTTTTCACAACTTTCCCCCGTTTTTCCATAGTTTTCCCATTGTGTTGTGAGTGGTGGCTGGCAAGTGATAATTACTAATTGGCAAAACAATGAGGCCCACTTACATATATTTGCTATTATATTCATTGTTTGAGATGGATCGACACAAGGAAAAAGAACAAAAGAAAATTATGAAATGGAGCGCAACTATTAAGGGATTATTTATTTTATTACTATTGCCTTTGAGTTCGTTCGAAATTGTTTTATTTGATTTTTTTACACAAAATATATACACAAATATATAATATTAATATTTATTTGAATATAAATATGTAAATATAAATGCATAAACATGAACAGAAAGTATTTCCTATTACATAAATATGTAAAATTTCAAACATTGATTTGTAAAATTAACCTTTTATTATTGCAATTAATTAATTTGTGTTTTTTTATAAATTAAAGTATAAAATCTAATTTGAAATATAGGATTTTTATGCGTTATATAGTAATATTAATTTGTATTTATAAAAGCCAAAAGACGGGTTGTTTACTTATATCCCTTTAGATACCTCCTCAAGCTTTGAAGCCTTTATTAAATATTTTGTATACGTTGTATATTGCTTTCTATGATATTTGTATTATTACTTTACTAAACCATAGTTTAAGGATTAACTGCCACTTACTTGTCTTGGAGCGCGGTTCCCGGGGTCCGTCGACGGTCACCTTGATGGCTTTGGCGTAGGTTGCCACCTGTGGCGGACTCGTGGCCACCGTGATAGTCAGGGTAAAGCTCTTTCCTGCAATAGACACACAACGAAAACGGGATTCAGAAGCGGCACAAGCTAAAAGGAATTAGAGAATGGTGCAAATGCAGGAATTGAGTCGTAAACGTCCTCCGAAGATTTACACAACGACCTCACTGGGCTGCTACCGAATCAATTTGCGGCTCCGAAATTACCAAAAAAAAAAAGAACACCAAACCAAACCCCATTCAGTTCGAGGAAAGAACACGCGTCGTGTGTCTACCCCTTCATAAAATGCGTTTTCTTTGGGTCTTTCAGCGAAAGTGTGAGTTTGTGGTCTCAACGAACTCGGTAACCCACACAGTTATCTTTTTAAAATTTGGTATGCAATATCCCTATACCTTACTTTAAAGGATTGCACTTCATTGGGTTGGGATAATGTTCAGAAAAATAAACTGATCTCATTGAACTCAGTTATGGTTAAAGCTCTCTTTATGAAATTTGGAATGTGACATCCCTACGTTTAACTATAATAGATAGAACTCGTTTCGATTAGGATAATATTCAGAAAGACAGACTGATCTCAGTGTTGGAGTGGATCTTGATTAATTTTGGTATGTGACATTCTCTAATATTTAATATATCTTTGAGGCTAGTTAGAATTCAATTTTATTAGTAGTAAGGATTATATCCAGAGGAACAGACTGATCTTAGGGAACTGGATAAGATTTGATTTTGATATTTGATACTTAATTTTCCTTAACTCTTTGAAGTTCTATGATATAGTATGTTCAAACTGTTGTTCCAATGATATATCTTACGACTTACAATTAATCACAAGTTTTAGATTTATTTTTTAGGAATAAGAAAGGTTAAAGTGGTATCACCTACTTCGAGCCAAAAGTTATAAGCCCTGGCGGTGCAATTTATTCGAAACTCTTGACATAAATTTGGTTTATCCCGTGGTAATGGCTGCCGCCAAAGTCGCTTTCGGAGCGCACATAAAATGAGTGAATGTTGCAACCTGTCTTCCGCCCAGCCACGCCCCCATTATTTTATACTCTTTTCATATTTCTTGCCCTGACAGCGGCAACATTGTGGCCCGAATGAGTTTATTTTTGGGCTTGACCTTATGTTTGCACTATTTATGGCCCTTAAACTAGACACCGTTTGAAGCGGCTGCCAACTAATAACCTGTAGAGGCCGCAGTGGAGTTTATCGATTGCAGAATTCTGAAATGAATTTCGTTTATTTTTGCATTTTTTTTATTCCGTTGACTGTCTGTCTGTCTGTCTGTCTGTCTGGACAGTAAAGGACTGCAAACAAAGCTACATGCATATAATTAAACACCCACAAAGCGACAATGTTGTTGCGGAAACAGGTCCAGCAGCAGGACCAGAAGCGATAGAAGCAGGACTAAGGGCAGGGGCAGGGGCAGAGGCAGGGATAGCAAAGCGGAGACAGAGCCGTCCCAACTAACCGCAGAAACCTCAGTCGCATCCCCAGTTCATCTATAGTGCCCACTCCCTCGCTCTATTCCTCTGCAGGCGCGTGTGCGAAGGAGACAGGGTCCTGCACAGGAAGAAATTTTAAGCAGTAAGTGATTCTAAGAGTTATTGTGAACTTTGAACTAGTCGGCAATATGATTTTTAACATAATTCCATTTCCTTAGAAAAAAAAACTCTGAAAACCTACCTATAAATATATTTAAATATTAAATGTAGAAACCCAAATTCATATAATTTAGTATTGAAATATAAATTTTGTTTTTTTATTATACATTTTTTTCTGTATACTTCGACATATGTACAGTGGTGGAGCGGTAGGGTTAATAGGCCCAGACATTGAGCACAAGCTCTACTTTATGAAAATTGCATTTAACTTTTAATTGAGAGCTCTGACTGTTGGCAGGATACGAGGTGGTGGGGATTTATTTTCCAGAAAAAAAAACAAGGTAAATATATTGAAAAACTCAATGTGAACTAGAAAAGTTCTAATTCCTTCTATAAGAAATAACTCTACTTAACACAAATAGAAATATTTTAAAATAAATTTATATATATTTGTTTAAGCAAATAATTCGAAAATTTATTAATGCAAAATAATGTTAAACAGTTAACCAACTCATTTAATTGTATGCATAAAACCCTACAACTTTTTACAAATAATTATACAAAGTTATAACTTCGAGTTTCATTCATTAACAAGAAAAATGGAATGAATAAAAAGCTAAAAATCTGAACAGGCTTTAAAATATATAAAAAACATCATCAAGCTATTTTTAGTTTAGTAAGTTAAGCACAACTGTTTAATATTAATTTATATACTTTTTAAGTTGTATTATAAAAAATGTAATTTTATATCTAAAAGTTGGATTTAGCAAAGGATAAATATATATTTCTTTAACTAATTGTTTCCAAATTATTTATTATATAGTTTTATATAGTTTTATTATATTTTTTAAGCTTAGAACTGTTTACTTTAATTATTATCTATTGTTTGTGAAATTCTTATCTCCTTGAGTAAATTTTTGCCTCAATACATATAATTATATATGTATATATATTTAATTTTTATATTTCTTAATTTTACTATGTTAAAATTATATAAAACTGACTGGTTTCAAATGCATCTTCCATTAGCTCCGACTTCAATCTAGATACAATGAAGGACTGCCTCGGCTATAACATATAATTGAAGGCTTTGATGAGTTCATTAACCGAAACCACGAACGAGAGTGGGGATAGCTGAAATGGCCATCAGTTAGAAAGCGTTTTGGAACCTCGAAATGTCTTCATTATTATTGGTATAAACCGAAATTGTTGCCGTGTTGCGTGAGTTCCCTTTTTGGGGGCTCATTTCAACCGAATGGAAGACAGAGCCATCGAGAGGTGAACTCAAATTAATCAAGTGCCGCCAGAAGAAACTGTTAAATAGGCCTGGTCTCCTTTTTCTCCTTTTACTCATTTTTCAAAAAACTGGGGCCGCAAAACTGGAGCATCGTATGTAAAAGTTCGTTAGAGTAATTGGAAAATGTTATTGCTGCCGCGCTCTGCCTCTACCTCTGCCTTTGTCTTTGCCTTTGCCTTTGCCTTTGCCTTTGACGCAATGATAAAATATCGGACTACGCGATCCACTAAAGACCCCCAAATTGGGAGCGATAATGGTCGTAATGGGCAAAGACCAGACTCTTGCTCCAAATTAGTCATCATCAATGAACAATGCCCATGGGCAGCATCGCAGCTCACGCACTTGGACACTCTCCGTATTTATGGTATATATATTATACGTATATACGGTATATATGTATATGGCACGTCATACTCGGATCTAAATATATATATGTACATATGTACATCAGCGAGCCCCTCCGCAGCCATCGGCTCAGCGAGCGATAAGCGTCCATGACTCTGTGGGAACCGAGAGGTTTTGGCGATATGCCAGCCCATTCACCCCGATAAGACTCGGAACTACTACGACTACGAGCATATGGAGCATACGGATTGCATAACATTTTCGACTGGGAACTTCGGCCAGGCAACCTCTCCCAGGGAAGTCGCACCGCCATCGATATCGACACCGAAATCTTCTAGCCAAAGCCAAAAAATTCCCAGCCTGTTGATATGAAAGGAAGTATATTTGCTACAAGAAAGGTCTTTGGGGTTTTTTTTATATCTAAAAATATTTAATCTATTTTAAAATCTAAGGAATCATCATAAAAATCATAAAATAATAGATTTGGCTCCCTATTCCAGTATAGTTTTCTTATATAAATCTGGTTTTTAAATTAAGTTTTCCACCTCTTCCCCCTTAACTATATTTCCCTGACTTGTGTTTATTAAGCAATTGTTTTCCAGAATATTTCAAATATTCATCCTATTAACCTCTCTCGCCCCGTGCCAAACAACAAACAAACAAACAAAAAAAAATAAGAAAAACCTGCAATTCAACCACTAAGTCGGATCAGGAACCCCATTTTCCAAGGCATTCCGGTTTATTGGCATCGCGCAACCCTTTCCCTAACGAATCCTGATGCGACTTATGAATTCCTGTTGGCGCGTGTCCTTCATTTGCTTTGTTTTCACATTTTAATCCCCTCGCCGGCCAAAGTCAAGTCCTTTGATATGATAGCGAGGACGATGATTGTAATGTCAATGCTGGTAATTAAGCGGACTAATAAGGATAAGGCCCATGCATAGCTCTGAAATGATCCATGTCCGAATCAGGCTCTAAAGTCGATTCCCATTTCAAGTGGCTTATGGAAAAGCAGGGGAAAATTAAAAATATGTCGACGCATGCCATGGCCAGGACCAAGAGGCGATAAATGACCACGCCCCCCACCCATTTAATAACTCTGCTTAAAAAAAAACCAAGGCAAACAAGAAAAAAAGGAGAGAAAAATTCAAAACTGGAACCGATTGTAATGTTTAATACCCTTTCATGAAGCTAAAGGCTATATTAGTTTTTCATTAAGCACATTAAACTCAATAAATAAATACTTAATTTTAATGAAATAAATAAAAGAAATCAACATTACTTTGTGCCAAGCATAGTTCCAACCGGAAAAGTTTATTTAAATTTGGCTGTGATTGTATTATAACTAAACCAAAGATTAAGAAGGCTATTATATATATTGTTTTTATTTCTGTAGTCTGTAATATATATATCTTTTTCAGTTGGTTTGTATAATATTAAAAATCGTTAAGTAAATTCCTGGGCAATGATTACTTGTAATTCCTTTAATTCATTATAAAAATCTTTACTGATTTTATCTAGTTGCTGTTTTTCTAGTGACTCTTATTACTTTTAAATTTCCAAAAAACTAAAGTTGTGAGTATAAATTTTAAATTCAGATATTTCCCAAGTTCTTTCAACGATATCTTTTGTGGAAGCTGGGTATTTCCTGGTCCATCCCTGCAGGACTACAACCAGAACCCTGACATTCTGGCTAACTGTGCGCTTTTTCTGCCCCTTGACATTGTGATGGCTTCGTTCGCTTTGTCATCTAATCAGAAATCGCCGCATGATGTCCGCGGATTCGGAGCTGGAGATGGAGCTGGGGGCGTGACCATTAAATGAAGTGAACTGCCGTTGACAATTTGGTCAGCGCTTATGCTCTTACATCATTAGCTTGTTATTTGCATGCGCCATGGCCTTGTCTTGGGCGGGGTCATTGTTGTAATTATTTTGTTTTTGGCCCTCTGCGGCACGAGCCGTCAATTTGCAGGGCGGGGAGGGAGGGAGGAATAGCTTGACTTAGGGTCGCTCCCAGAACAGTTGCAGCTAATTAGCCAACTGGTGCCGCTGCTGCTGCAAATTCTATGCACTGCCACCTTAATTGTGGGTTCAAATCGATTACCAAGAGACCAGAGGTCCAAAGCATTGCGTGCTGGCCATGCTCATCCCATCGGATCCTGCAAAGCCACTTCCCTATGGATCGGAACGGAGCGTAAGGGAACCCAAGTGTTGCACATTGCATGTTGCATGTTGCCCCGAGGATAGCGCCAACTGCAGCCTAATGTGACGACTGCTGTACCATTGATCCTGTCCCGTCCTCCCTGCCTCTTCATTGTTCCGATGAAGTCAAGGAAAGGAAGGAAGGCATTAGCGAATTATGGGGGCTAAGAACTTTTGGCATGACACTCAATCAATGCACTTCCGATCCAGTTTGCTTCCAAAAAGAATTCTCATTGAGTTCAAAGTTAATTTCAGCCTGCAGCTGGCCAGGAATCCCAGCAAGCAAGTAACAAAAAATAACAAATAGAAATAAGGAAGTTCAAGGAAGTTCAAGGAAGTTATTAAATATTTCCGAATTCTTACATTGATTTTACACAATTCCCAAAATATAATTCCCATACTAATCTTAATGTCTTTCCTGTTGCCTTATCGTTTTCAAGCCATAAACTTTTTTTTTTTATAAATAAAAACCGATAATAGTTAATGATAATTTTGCAAAAACTCACCTCTTCCACTGCGTCCCACGAATCGCAGATCGTTGAACTTGGCCACATCGTTCTTCATCTGGGCAGTGCAATTCCGGAGCTCCGCACAGCAGTTCTCATCGTTCCCGGCCCGGATGGTGACATAGGTGCCATCGCCCACCTCCGCCAAGGCGACGACCTTGAAGGCCAGCGGCAGCGTCTTATTGGAGCGCCAATGGGAGGGCAGGGCGGAGCACAGGAAGTACGGATTGCTCGTGCGCACTGGAAAACACGGAAAAGCGGAAAGTAGGTTAGGTTCGGGTGGCATTAATTAAATCACGCTTTCGCGGCCCATCTCATATTTTGTGTAAAAATGCTCAATAATTTATAGTTTATGGCCGTCCATAAATATCAATCACCAGAGTCCTGGAGTCCACGGTTCATCCGGCGGTGCATAATTAATTAATGAGTGAGGGCATTTCATCAGGATTGGCCCCGGAGGAGGGCACACAGATGACGTTTGACATTTGACCCGGTGTCGAAAGTGGAACAGAATGCGAAACAACAACGCTGACTGACAGCCAAGTGGGAGGAGGGGGCTTTGGGGGCCGAATAAATGATTTATAAACTCTTGTCTGTCGCCGGGGTAATAATACGAAAATCTAATTGAGATAATTATCGAATTTAATTGCTAAAAGTCCCTGCCAATGGATGGATTATAAATTTAAGGATCGCTTTTGGATGGTTCATAAAGCTTTTTCGTTTCTATTTCAAACTCTAAAGAAAAGAGAGAGGAGGAGGATTGATGATTTCTTGTTTTGATAATTTTTTAATCTTAACACTTAATTTAAATATTTAAATATTCTAATAATTATAAGAAGCCTGCAAGCCTCCGACAAGTCCTGGGAGCTCTGTTGCAATACGATATCGAGGCACTCCCGCCGACCCAGCAATCCCGTTGACTTCATTGAGCACAAGTTATGAAAGGACGCCATAAAATAATAAAAAAAAAAAAAAACATCCGTGTGGAATATGGGGGGAACCAGTTCACCCCGGCGATCGGATGCGGACTCGGACTCGGCTTTCAGCCAGAAGGGGAGCGATGAGCTGGGACCTTTCATTAGCAGCTTTCGCTCTGGGTCATTGATATCGTCGGCGTATCTGGTCGCATTCTGCGAGAGTTCAGCGGGCTACAAAAAACAAAAAAAAAAAAAAGAAGACTCGTGCGTTGATATCAATAACAATTATTGATATCAATTTACGCATACTCCGACGCGGCCCGGCCCGTCACCGTCTTCGGGAATCCGATAATGCTAAATATAATCACGATCGCGATGAGGAAGCCCCAGAAGTGCATTGTGCAAGGATGTGGCAAAGAATGTGCGCCCCGCTTTGGGGCAGGGTTATCCAACAGATACTCTCGTGTATCTGTATCTCGGTATCTGCTGATCTGCTGGGACACGAGCTAAACGATGGAAACTAAGGAACTTTAGTCCGTAGGCTTAATTCAATGGTTATATCAATGTTTATTATTGTAACAAAAGCTAAGGAAAAACTTGTAAATAATAGAAATATATAGTTAATTTTATTAATTTAGATTTGTTAGCAATAAAATAGTAACTCTTCTAGATGACTTTAGTTTTAGGCCTTATGAAGAACTAGTCTTTATTTCATTATCACAATCTAAAGACACTGTTTTATTTAACAGAAATCTGTAATTATTAATAGTTTACTTTTTGAAAAGATAACGCTAAATCTTTTCAAAAAGTAAACTTTACATAATTAAGGTTTAACATTGATAGTCATATTATTTTATTTTATTATTTAATCTTTTTTTTAAGCCCTAATAAATATGAAGAAAACTTTTATTAGGCTTTACATAAAATTAAATTAACATTTTAGAACAGAGAAGATCTATATTTAACTTTATGAAAAACATATTTATCAATATTTTTATTTTTATTTGAAATAAGACACATTTTAAGATCAAGCTAATAATTGTGATTATAATAAAACTCCTAAATTAATGTAAACAAAAAAGTTATTAAATTGAAGATCAGTTAATATTTTAAGAGGCAAAAATCAAATCAAATAAATATTTATCGATATAAACAATATTTTCAGATATGAAAATCATGTTTATAATTAAGCTCGAAATTTATAAACAAACAACTGGCTTTTCGATATAATAAAATATATAATTTTAGTTCCAAAAGCGGACAAAAGGGGAATATCGTTCATTTTTCATGTCAAAATTATTTAAATATATTTATTTAAATATATTTTTTTTTTTGAAAATATAAAATCCCACCAAGGACCTTTACTCAGTTCGTTGACACTCACCTAGTTCACCGGGATGCTCCTGCTGTCGCTTCTGCACCAATCGCTCCATCCACAACAGATCCTGGTGCACCGCATTATTGTTATTGCTATTATTATTATTGTTGTTGTTGCTATTGCTGTTGCCGGCGCTGTTGTTATTGTTGTTGTTGTTGCTGTTGCCATTGCTAGTGGTGCTACCGCTGTGTCCACTGTGAGCAGTACCATTGCTAGCACCACCAGTGGGCGAGCTGCTACCCACACTGGCGCTACTGGAGACGGCCAGAACCTCGGAGGCAGTGCCTCCTGCTCCGGCTGTAGCGGTGGTAGCTCCCTGGCCACCCGCTGATCCCGAGCCCGCTCCCACAGCTGTAACCGCCACGGTGCCCTTGAAGTCACCGGTGGTGCTGCTCCAGCCATTGCCCGTTGGCGAGGCAGACGACGAGGTGACCATTGCGGGCGGATGCGAGGCGGCTGGCGGATAGGCGCCGCTATACGGCTGGACGGGATGGTACGGCGAGGGGGCGTAGGGGGCGTAGTGATGATGCAGGTGATGGTGGTGATGGCCACCGACCCCGCTGCCGATGCCGCCGCCACCGACACTGGTGCCGCCCAAGCCGTTCAAGCTGCGAGCGAGGCGGCCGGGACCGGCGATGCTGACGGGCGCCACAGTGGCTCCGGGTGCCGCAGAATCCGCTAGGGGTTCGCCTCCGCCTTCGCCCGTATGGCTATGGTCCGCTGGAGGCGTCTGTCTGTCCTGTCTGGCTGCCACCAGGAGCGGCAAATGCATTCGGCGTCGCCGGAGCTGGCGGTGGCGCTTTGATCCGTTTCTCTCAGTGTGCGTGTGTGCGGGTCACAAAGTAGCAGATCGCAAGTCTGGGAGCTTATCTCGGTGGCGCTGGCGATGACGATGACGGTGTCCTTTGTTCACTCATCAATAAACTCTAATCTCTGGAGGAGTCACAACAAAAAGCAAACAAACAAACGAAATGACTTAACAATTCAATATAGTCGAGAATCTACACAGATCTTCATAATCGAAATCAATTCAGGGAAATTGCATCCTTAAACCTGGCTAATACTTTTTGCTATTTATTTATAAATATTCTTTATATTGTTTTATATTCTCTGCATATAGATTGAGTTGTGTGTATTATTTCATATTCCTGAGTTTCAGGGATTTTAAATTCTAGTTTTCAATTACTAAAACATCAAAAGTTAATTATTTAAAGAAAATTAAATAAAATGGCATAATAATGTAATGAAAATCAAGATTTATCAAATGGGAAATAATAAAAAATATATATTATAATTAAATTATAATATATTATTGGATTATATCTACAATTAAAAGAGACAAACATTTACTTATTTAATATTCGTATTGGAAAAATCATAGTTGTTGGTCTCTGAAATTGAGTATTTTAATTAAATATATTTCTTTGTATATTTACAATACAAATTATAAGAAAACTTTATTAAAATTTAAAGCGCTTTGAACTACAAAATATTTTACAATATATTTTGCTACGGCAAAGCTAGCAGTTAATAAATATTTATTTTGCTTTAAAACTTCACTACACAAAAGTTAAACCATTCAAAAATCAATAAACTGAGCTTTGTAATAATTGTATTTAAATATTCTTCATAATATTTCAATTATAATTCCCATAAACTAAAAAAATTTAAACTCATTAAAGGCCACTCAATGTTTAAATAAGTTAAATTGTGTAAAGTTTATATTTTTTATTTGCTTTATTTTAGATCCACAAAACTTATTGAAACTGCTACCCGTTTCTGGCTTAATTTCCATAGATAAAATAGATTACTTTTTCGTTTGAACTTGAATTGAGAAAACCCCAAACTGATGTTGTAAATCCCGCACCGTCACTCTGGTTGTTTAATAATATTTAATTTATTCCGGGGATAAGCACAAAATCGCTGCTTTTCGATGCTTTTCGCTGCTGCCTACTTAGAGGCGCCCCTCGAGGGGCTCTGGCTCTTCTCTTCTTTTCTTCACTTTGATAAATTAGTCACAAAAATTAGCATTGCTGCTATTGTTGTTGTTTATTTCGAGCATGCTTTGGCCAGATGATTCCTGGACTTGATTTGGCCAGTTAGTGTTATTGTTTGCACTTCACTTTGACGAAAATAAAATTCATTTTTTATTGTTTTGGCACTGAATGATTTTCTTTTTTATTGCTGGACGGCGGGACGGGCCTTCTTTTTTGTTTAAATTGGGTTTCTCATGGAATTATTGTAGGTTTCTTATTTTTTTAATATGATTAAAGATCTAATTAATTAAATTGAGAGCATTTTTAGTTATTTAATTTGTTTCTTTACAACTTTTACGATTTAAGGAAATAAACTTTAAGTCAAAAACTATTCAATGAAAAATATACATTAATGTTCTGGTAACCAAATAATGTTAAATTTATTTATTCACTAATTTTATGCAATTACCAATAATGCCTATTTACAACTTTTTTCAGTTTATATCAAAATATTATTAGTTTTTATTGTTGTCATTTTTAATGACATTTAAGCTCACTTTGTTTATATTTAAAACTTTGATTAAACATTTGATCAATCTGTTGATGAATTTTGAGTTTTGAAGATTTTTGGCGCGCAGCCTTCTTTATATTTAAATCTCACTTACACACTGTTTTTAATTAGTTTTATTTTGGCATTAAACTCGTTGGAAAAAAACAACAATAAAAAAAATAGTAGTAACACGAGAAACGGTAAGGCGTTTTTTTTTTTTTCTTTTTTGTAAGAAAAGTTAAAAAACTGTATAAACAATGCAAAGAATAATGCTCGCGTGTCGTAATCTAAATCGTTACTGAATCGACTTTTAACTTTTAACTGCGGCGGCTGGAAATCCACAAATTCCGAGCGCTGCCGAACGGCTGCCGAACGAACGAAGCCGGGCTCGATTCGAGATACAAAGTCGCATCCGTTCGCTTGCTCTTTGCCGCCACCGCCACCGCCGCCGCCGGCACTCTCTTATCCACTGTGTGCACCAGCTATTGGAGAGCGGCTTACCGTTATGCACCGCCCAGCCTCTGATTGGCCAGACGCGCAAGTTGGTGGCAGTGGTGCAGGTGGCACGTGGCCAAAAGGCTGCGCCATTGGGTGGAGCCACTTGGCCGGTGTCCGTGTGTCCGTTACTCCACCGTTGAGGGCACCAATGCCGCCGCGTGGGAGGAAGGGAAAGGGAAGAGAGGAGAGCGAGAACGCTTGAATCGGTGGCTCTTCAGTCCGTCAGCCGCTCTTCGAATGATTCGTCAGTGAGACAGGTAGCTCAAGTTAAGAGCGACACTTGGCTCAGGTGGGAATTCGCACGTTAATTTGCAAATCTCGCTGTCCACTCTCTCTCTCTTTGGCTTCGAGATTTTCACACAGCTGGGAAAATTGTAAAATATTTTAAATCTAATTGTAACTCTGGCTTGTAAAAATTCTGAAATTCGAAGAAATAAAGAGAAAAATTTATATGTCAAGATGAAAATGATTTAGATGATCATAAATTTTGGTATTATTTCAAAAAATTAATTATATTAATTTTTTATTTTATTTCAAATACTTTAAGAACTCATTTTTAAGCAATAAAATGTATCTTTCAGCTAGAATTCCCAACTGATGCTAAGGAAGACTTTATCTTTCTGGATATAAACACATTTTATCACCACTTTCCTGCTATCGCTAAAAAATTGTTAATTAAAATTGGTGTTGTTTCTAGGAGAAATAAAACAAAATATAATTATATCTAAATGTTAAATGCAGGAGCGCTCCATGTGTTTTCTTTCTGGAAAGGCGTACGATAAGGAGTTTAAACCTTGGTCTGTGGTCAAAGTAAACCCTTATCAATTCGAAACCACAGAAGCCTCTTTTTCTCTGAGAGTCAATTTAAAAAGTGTTTGCTTTAAACGTGTTTATTATTATTATTATTAATACATATCTACGACTTATCACATTCAGTTCTAAAATGTATGGGGAACTCGGTGTTTATCGCCGTCTACGGACTATGGAAATGTGATCGTGGGAAAACAGCAGCTTATCTGCAAACTAATGAAATTAGTAAAGAAATCCTAAATTGAAAATATAGCAATTGACATTATAAAATATCACCCAAAATAAATCGTAGTAAATAAAGGATGATTTTAATAGTTCGGAGCCTGTGCAACATCGACATGTTGCCAGCATCAAAGAACGTGTGTCTAGCAATATTTTCTAGCAACATTTTCTCCTGCCTTCCGTCATGCTTGACTTCAGATTTTAATTTATATTCTTTTAGTTAGTATTTTATGTGTTATTCCAATTTTTAAGATAATGTTTAGGAGCAGATTTTGAAAATAGATTCTATCAGGAAAAAAAAAATAAATAAAAAATGCATTGAAAGGCAACAATAATAAAAAATATAATACAATAAAATAGAGTAGTTTTTCCAAAATATGTAGATTTTTTCATAGCTAAAAATATATATTTGTAACAATGAACTTTTTACTTTTTCATCAATGCGGTTGTTGGAAATTGTAGCAAGGCAAAGCTTATATTTATTGTAAAACAAGATATAATTAAATATAATAGAAAATAAATTTTCACGCAATTTTTGAGACAATTTCTATATTTTTATTTTGGGAATTATTTTTAAATCTGAGAAAATATTTATGGCGCATTTATTCAAATACAACAACAATTATCGAAAATAACCATCGGTGTATCGATAGAAAAATAGATATATTTCCGTGACCAGCCGATAAAAAGGTACCCAAATTTGTTAAAGCAGTTAAAGTGTCGGTAACGCAGTTTAAATTGGAATTTGCCAGCAGAGTGGCAACCGTTATGAATATGAATTTTCGATTAAATAATTTTATGTAATGCTGGTAAATCTTTATTTCAAAATGCAGCATTTCAATATCCCTTCTAGGAGAATAATTTGACGGCAAGTCGAGTGCATTTAAGATGTTCAACTCCTCGCAGGGATGTTTATTTATGCGAAACTCTCTTTCATTTATATGGAATTTAATGTAACTATTCGTCCTTCGAATATGGGGTTCCTGGCCACCATCAGCACTATAATTATTTGGATTTAGTTTGCAAAAGCCAAAACATGTCTTATTATTTATTTTAAATTTTAAATTTAATGCAAGACCATATACTTATGTACATATATCTTCTTAAATAAAATAAAAACACTTGTTTCTGGTTGAACTGAATTTAATAGTGCACAAATTAGTAATATTTAGTAGGTAGTCGCATTAATATTATATTATTAACTTAGGCTAAGTTCTTGCGTGTTGCGTGTGGGGGATTCCTCGGTTACTCCTCGATTCTGCTGCAACTAATTCGTTCAGTCAGTTCTCTCGGGAATTCATTCGACTTTTTCTGGATAAATAATTAAACACTACAGAACGGCGACAGAGAGCGCTTCCAGCGGCAGCAGCAGCACGTCTAAGCTAGGATATCATAGATATATGGGGTATACGCATCATAATTCCCATACATATGCGTAAATTGTGGTTTCAGTCTTTGATTTTAAACTTAATGGGTTAAATGTACGTTGACAAAAAAACAAAAAAAAAAAATAGGTGTAGAAGAAGTAGGGAGCTTAGCCTAGGATTTTTTTTTTTTTTTTTTGGGATTAATATGGAAATGTCCTTGAATTGGGGCCCAGCCCCAAACTCCGTTTAAAAACCGATCAGGGCTTGCCGTCATCGTTATCGTCTTGGTCCCTTTCCTGATGTGGACCAGAAACGGCTGCCTCCGCCTCCATGGCGGCCTGCAGCTCCACAAAGATGTCAATGAGGTTGTTAATCCCGATGAGATAGCCGTCCTCGTGGTTGCCCACCTTCCAGGCGGAGTAGTGATCGATGCGCAGCTGCGGCGGCAACTCCACCGTCTTGGCAAAGTCAATCAGCCAAATGCTGGCATGGCTCTGGTCGTGGACAAAGAGCAGTGAGCTGCCGATGACCTCGTGGCTCTGGAAGAACTCCGATACCGCCAAGGTGGCGCGGATGGCGCGCAGGCGCTGAATGTAGCGGGGCTGTGGGATGAGAATAACAAATTTAATAAGAAATCAGGACTCCAACCAATCCTTGAAATAAGGACCAACTTATGGGTTGAACTCAATAAAAAAATAGATGAAATACTCACCAGAATATGGGGATGACCGCTGAGGAACTCGACAAAGGCCAACTTGATTTGTTCGCGTGACTTGGTCGTTTTGAAATCTTTGGAACTGGTGCCATCGCTCTTCTTGATGCCCTGCAAATGAGTTGAGTTTTAGATCAAATATTTCATGCTTAGTGGAAAATGCAATTATACTACAATTTTCACTGCAAAAAAACCCCCATTTATTAGAAATTTCAAGGGATTTTACCTCGATGCGGAAGCCCAGCGTTGCTGTGCTGGAGATGGTCTCCCGCCAGACCATGTAGCGTGGCTTGGTCACCGCCTTGGCGGCATGCTCCTCAGCGGTGGGGGCATTGGCATCGATCTGTATCATCTTGTCGTACATGTCCTTGCGCAGCTTGGGCTTCTCCTTGGCCTTGGACAGCTCCTCCTCGAGGTAGGTGCGCACGCCCACCTTGCAGTCCATCACGCACGGCTGCACATAGTCGCTGAGCAGGTCCTGCAGCTGGAGATACACTGCCGGAGAGAGAGCCAAGGATTAGGTAGGACCAAGAAAATATTAGCATATACCCACGTTCGCCATCTTCGCTGGTCACTTGGCCCTTGTAGACGGGCACATAGGGCCTGAGGAGGTCCTGCATGAGAATCTGGAAGCACTCCTCCTCCTTGGGGCAGAGCTTCTTGAGCACGGTGCCCGGCTCGGGACCCGCCTTGAAGTTGCCCTGGTGTCCGGCTAGCTGGACCCATGGATAGCGCTGCTTCTTGTACGTCTGGAAGAAGGGCGTCCACTGGACAATGTTACGGATTTTCCGCCAGCCGGAGCTCTGCAAGGGTTCAAGTTGAAAATGGAATTAACTTTAAATTCTATATAATAAGTAATTGAATATTGTTGCAGAAATAATTCCCAGATGATATTTTCTTTCCTTGAGCAGGCTACTCACTGAAATTGAATTAAAGCTGAACGCAAACGTTTAATTAACATTAATTTAAGTTAATCATCGCAAATTGCTGGCCTCTTGCTCTGTGATTTAATTATTTACGCGATTTTGTATACAGAGAATTGTTTACAGCCCATCCACCGAGCTTCCTTTCCACTTAAATTGCAGTCAAGTTCAGTTGAAGATGAAACAGATGGAAAAACAAGGCAAAAAGCTAAGCAAATAGGAAATCTCTTTACCCACTAATTAATCTTTGTAGTTTAAATGTTTTTTTTGGGACAGGGAAAGCATATCATTGTTACATGATCCAGCTGACAGCTGATTTTTCAATTGTCATCGAAGGCATCATTAAATCGGATAAATATTGCAACTCACGTCCCACTGGCTGGGCTGAAAAATCTAGTGCAATCGGGATTTCAAGTTTCTTTATAATAAACTTTAAATAATAAATGAAGTTTTTACTTTAATTCATAGAATTTAGCCTGTTTTTAATGGATTATTTTTCTAGTCTGTATAAAAATTATATCAATCTACTAAAACTGCAGATAATACTGCGGATAACATGTCGTATGAGTTATATAGACTTAATGCAACAAAAAAATCACTCATACGACAGGTGGGCCCAAATAAAAAGTAACTTTAAACAACCAATTTAAATTTAAAATACATTATATTAACCACGGATCTTGAAAATATATACAAATATTTCTTGTAACCCCCATCGTACCTTCTTGCTGCTGCTGCCCGAGGCAGCCTGAGTGGAGGAACCCGATCCCGATGCCGACCCCGCCGCCGAGGTGGACACATCCGAGTCCCACTCGGAGCTGAGATCATCACTGCTGGCATAGCCGTAATCCCTGGGCATCGGCACCTCCAGCAGCGACTTCGAGTACTGAATATAGCCGGGACAGAGGCTCTGTCCCAGCGGTGAATGAGAGCGCCTGGGCCCCAGTGGGGCTGTTGGTGGGGATCCCGGCGAGCCCGGTGAGCTCAGGGGCAGGGAGTGCTGCTGCGACAGCTTCCGGCCAAGGCCCAGACGTAGGCCACAATTGTGGCTGGCCACATGATCGCCGGAGTTGGCCGTTATGCTAATGGTGGGCATCGATAGCTTCTTCTCCGCCCGCTGCCGGATGCCATGGGCCTGGGCAAAGGCCAGGCTGCATTTCCTGGGCTGCATATTATTGCCGGATAACTTGCGCCGAAAGATTTTCCTGACGGTGCCCGGGCCATTCGGATTTGAGGACGCACTTTCGGCCACCGTCTGACCCTTCTGGGTCTCCGCCTCACTTCCCGCATCCTCGCTGTCCGCCGAGGTGGGCTTTCGCCCGGTATCGCTATCCTCATCATCATCGTCCTCATCGTCGTCGGCAAACTTCAGCTTGGCGATCTCCTCGGGCGGCACGTCCGGAAAGTGGAGCAGCTTCACAGTCACCTTCTTGCCGGCCTCATTGTAGTACACCTCCTTGGCGCTCATCCTGTCAAAGTCCTCGTAAATGCGGACCTGCGGCGAGGGTGGCGGCGTTGGTGGCGTCACAGAGCCCTTGCCGTTGCCGTTGCCGTTGAGATTGATGCCAGTGGGTCGCTGGGGCGGCGGCTTCTGCTTCTGATTTGAATTTGGATTCGGATTGGGACTCGGATTCGGATTCTGTGGCTGGCTGAGGGCGCACACGGACATCTTACATGGAATCTGGCCCCGCGGCACTCGGCTCAGTGCATCCGGTGAGCGGTCTCGCGTCGAACTGATGGCGAACGCAACAATGTCTGCAGCTGGGAAACACACAAATGGAGAAGGAGTTGGAGGGGGAGTTGGGCAGAGGAGGAGGAGGAGGAGGAGGAGGGAGTCGCACACATGGAGCTGACACTGCATTTTGATTTCTGCGCACATTTGCGAACCCGTTCGCGCCTAAAACCACACCGGTCTCCTCCTCATCTGTCCTTCTCCATCCCATTGGGTCTCCCTCTGCCGCTGACAGGCCCGAGGTGAGCGATCATAACGAGCGATGGGATCTCCTTCGAAGAGCTGATAGGCAGCCAAATACTCTGCCAAGCCAATATGCCATAAGTTATCAGAAAAGCTTAAGTTTCAACCATTTGACAAGAGATCATTATGATCTTAAGTGATATGTATGAATGTCACTTTTGTAATTTAAAAGGCATTAAATTGTTGCCTTTGAATGGGTAATATAGATATCAATTTGATATTTAGGCTTTATTTTGAAACCCATATCATGTCAAAAAGAGATATGCCAGAGGTAGAGAGAGCGAGTAACTTTCTGAAATTCCCCAAAACCCTCTTAAAGCCCCTAAAAATAAAAGTTTTCCTAAAGCTATTAACACTTGTAAAGGTGATAAATTAAAGTTATATATCAAACGACTATAAATCAAGCATTTGAGAAGGTAATTAAGTAAGAGTTTCACGTATTCCTGGCAAACTGAGAAAACCCATTGCCCCTTAATTAGAGCACCTGTCAGGGCTAAGCTCCCAACACTAGCATGTGAAAAGGCCTTGGAAAGTAGTCTAATTTTAGGAATGAATCAAATATATACAAGCAATTTATTAAAGGAATATATAAATTAATGACAAGATTTTAAAATTTAAATTAGATAGATGTACTTTAACCTGAGGCTAAGTTAGTTATTTTCCAACTTCCCAAAACTTATAAAAATTATTTTAGCTTTAACACCTGATTTAACATTAGAAACAATTTAAAAAAAGAAAAAGAAGAGGGAAGATTATCTGTTTTTAATATTTGTTCTATTTCTCTACAGTTCTTAAAGGAATTTTTCTATCAAAAATAGAATATAATATAAAATATGATATAATATAAAATATAATATAATATAAAATATAATATAATATAATACAAAATATATTATAATATAAAATATAATATATTTGACACTTGGTCTAGCAGATATAAATATTATCCTAATTTCTGGGAGGAAATATACATAAATCAAACTTGTTTACAATTACATACAAATATTATTTTTCAAGTTCCTAAAAGGTTTCTATATGCAAAGGAAAAATTTAACAGCTTTGTTAACATTCTATTACTTTACAGTTCTTAAAAAACTTTTCTATCAAACATATCAAATTTATCATCTGGTTAAGCAGTTCCTAATGCAATTTATTTTAGCTCTCGAGTTCTTTGAAGGTTTATTTATAAAAATTTTTAATTTTTCCCCACAGCTTTATAGATTTTTCTATCAAATAGTTAAACTTTGGCCTCTGGTTAAACATTTTGCAAACAAGTAACCCAATTTCCAAACAGTTTTCCGAGAAAAACAGATAAACCAAACAGATAAACCCCAACACCTGCTGTAACATCTAGTGTTCTTGGATGTTGAGGTGATAATACCCTCGATCAGAGTATTATCGCTTCGTTGCTGGTGGGGCCTTTGGCCTTTCGGCTGCTGCTGCTTTTGGTTGCACCGCTACAGAGCGCTGTAATGCGCACACATCAATCAAAATTGATTAAATTGAATACATGTGTATGTGCCATGTAACACACGGCACACGAACGGCGGACGGGGCTAAGTAGGCATTGTCGGAGCGTGTTGGCATCTGGGCAGCACCGCAGCTCCATCTGCGGCATCTCAAGCCGATGGATGGTGGCCACCGCAATACCGAAAACCAACCGCCCAGAGTGGGGCAGCCAAGGCGATCCATCCGAACCGATACGAACCGATACGAACCGAAACCCAAATCGAACAGCACATTATGATAATAATGGAAATGGCAGCGAGCGCGGCTATCCAGTTACGCCAGTGCACAAAGCCGACTGCTGTACATATATACAGCCACTACTATATACATAGGTGTATATATGTACATATCTACAGACATATTATATACCAACTGAAATTTCTTTATAACATTTGACGTCATTTGCAAATGTTGACAACGTCGCCCAGCAAGGCGATAACGAAGCAGCAGCAACACTACAGCCCACGGAAACCTTGGAGAACTTTGGTTCTTCCACATCTACAATAGATCTTACAGGTTACAGGCTAATGTCCAACATCTGATAATGCCTAATGAAGGATCCAAGTCCAGTGGAAGTGGAATAAACAGTGCATTTTGATGCTGTTCCATCTAGAACTTAACATTACCATTAGATCTCAGCTTTCAGGTAACATCTAGTGTTATATTGGAGATTTTAAGGGAACATTATATGCATTATAGCTAAAGCTGTTCCAAGACATCGTTAAATGTTCTAACTAGTTATTATTACAAGATTTTAAAGCTTATCCTTTCAGATTTTTGTACCATACTAATGTTTACATAGATCTTAAATTAAAAGATTCCAAGAAAGTGGTATAATTTATAGATTTTAAAACTTTATGGGTTGCCTTAAGTAGTAGAATTTGAAATCTAGTTCTATAAAGTTGTGATATCTTAAATCATCTGAAATCAATTATATATAATCCTTGATTATTTTACTTATTAAACAGTTTAGCTTAGTGTTGATATTTTCTAGCTACTAAAATAACTGAATCAATTTTGTGTCTAAATCCATGAAAGTACATCTTAAAGCATTATATTTCCTTTAGCAATTATATTATATATTATTATCTATTCTTTATATTCCCAATCTAATGTAGCTAGGGCTTGGCCGATCCGTCCATAAATACAAATTTGCTATATTTTCGTTATCTAATAAAAACAATTGTACAATCTTCGATGCCGTCAACACTAGACAACAACTACAACAATGGCGATAACGAGTGGATATACATCAGCATGTACTGTGCATATAGATATAGTGTATGTACGCTATATATACATATATGTACACATATGTATATGTAGATTTGTGGCATGTGTGTATTACGTATACGTAATAATTGGCAACCCCCTGAAATCTCACTAGAAATCCCCCTCCCGAAATTCACAACGCCACCCACTCTCCATAATGGGCACTACGCGCTTAATGCCCGCCATTCACATTCGCAAAACAATTTCTCTCAGTATTTCTCTTTTTTGTCGTTGCTTTTTTTTAACTGCCAAAAGCTGAAAATTAATAAAGTAAACACAGTTCGTTGTTAAGCCCCCGTGCCCGTTTCCCACTGCCATCTTTCAACAGCCTCTGTTTCTCTGAATGCCAGTTTTTGTTTCTCCAACTGCACTGAAAACGAATTTTCTATTTTCCTTTAATTGTCTCTGTCGATTCTCAAACTAGAGAAAAAACTATTACAGCTTGATTTTAAATTTAGATAAATAGATTTGGGTTTAGATTTTAGATAAATATTTAAGGTTTACCAATTGCTATCGACAAATACCAATGGAAGGAGTAAATCTGAGAATAAAATATATAACTTTAAAACATTTAAGCACATCTATGTTTAATGTTTATATATTTTGATATCGATTAATACCTAATAGGCTGATAATTTTAAAACAACAATGAACAGCATGATTATGTCTTGGACCAGGAGTTCTATACTATACCTATCTATATCTAAAATTTCTAACAATTTCTTAATTCCTTCCTTAAACTATCGATTGACATCAACATATAACCCTATATATTGAAATATATCGGAAATTACTTGTTAAACGTTAATTCCTGAAAATCTACATAAAAAAAATCACATCTGAAATATATTCTTAAGTCTTAAGAGTCAAAAAAAAAATATTTATATATTTATATCATTTATATTTATATCATATATATTTATATCATTTATATTTATATCACTTAAACAAAAGTTCCCATGTTTTTTTGTAAAAATTTCAATATTCAAAAATCGTAGGCAAGCAAAAGGTTTCAAAATTTCACCTATTTACTAATTTTACAGTAAATCACAAAGCCTTTCCATATAATCTGTCTAAATATCTATATAACAATTAATTATAATTCTATAACCTTAGTGTGATCTCCTTTTTTGGCAGTGTACCATTGACGCACAGAATGGTTTTTGACTTTGGTTTTGAATATGTTTTTTGGGACTCTCGAGTGGTGGATGTGAATGTGAATGGGGATGGAATTGTGGGTGGCTTTTTGGGGCGGATGTTATTGAAACGATCAAGCGCCAATTAAGGCGGCGTTCAGTTCCATTTTCGGCAACTTAATGAGCCTCAATTGCTGAATTCGCTGTTCGTACGCAAATGCTGGCGGTGCTGGTGCTGGTGCTGGTGCTGCCTCTTCAATTATATAATTCACCTTTTTGTGGAGGAGGTGGGCAGTGGGTGGTGGGTGGTGGGTGGGTGGTAGGAGGCGCTCCCAAATTGCGTAGCACCTAATTCCAAGAGGGGTTCATTCCCATTGACGTCGTCGTTTATTGTTGCTGCCGCTGGCATGTAAATGTTTACATAAACCTGAACACTTGGATTTTCGGTGCAAAAGTCAGTTTGCTATTTCCCTCAACTAGTATAAGAGTTCTGGCTCTCGTTCTCCCTCTGGGCCTGCCCCTCTCCCTCCCTCTCTCTCTGTAGATCGCACTATCTCTTTCCTTGGGTGGAGAATTTGGCGCGTGCTTCAATTAACACACTTTTACAACAGCAGCAACATACTGCAGATTCCAGAGAGCTGCCACTGGGGGCTTGTAACCATTTTAATTAATTGCAAATAGAGACGAAATTTATTAAAAAAAAAAAATAAATCTATATGTAGATGTTTCTTACTTAAATAATTTGAAATTTGAAAACCCTATATTTGAAAGAAACCCTATATTTATTTTCAATTACTTAGGCTTTGAAAAATGTGAGAATAAAGGCAAATGAAAATATGTAGTTTTCTCTCAGTGAATTTAAATTTCATTAAATTATAAAAAAAATCAAAGTTAATGTTATATATTCCATAGTTGCTTCAATTCTTGAAATATATATAATTAAGGCTTTTGTAAATATTACATAGCTACTTTAAATCTTTTAACATATTTAATTAACACTTTTTAAATGATCAAATTGGAAATATTTAAGTTTTTAATTTAAAATACTTTGGAATTAACAAATTAAAGTTTCTTTCCATTTCTTTTGTTTAGTTGGCAAAATTGTGGCTGGTTAAATCGAAAATAAAAACCACAAAGAAAAGGAACTTACCAAAAAACAGCAGATAAAAATTAGACAAAATTTATTTAAATATAAAAAAAGGGCTACAAACTAACACTTTCTTGGCTTTACAGTTAAAGCCAATTTTTGCATATAATTAAATAAGAAATTTAGGCAAAATATCAACATTTATATATTACATTTTAAAGGTTTTTTGTTAAAACACACACACTCAAGCATCTGTAACTAAAAATTAATCCTTTTTTTCTTGCTCATTCACACACACACACACTTACGAGGGTCAGCAATTAACATTTAATTAAGAATTATTCTACGTTTCTGTTATCTTTGCTTTAATTAATAATCATATTAGCCACACGCACACTTGGCGGTGAAATTTAATTTATTAAAAAAAAATTAACAAAACAAGAAACAACAAGAAAATGAATAAAAAAAAAAATGCTAATGCCGAAAATATTATAAACAGCAGCAGCAGCAGCTCTGGTTAATAATATTTTGTTGCTGTTTTGGCATTGGCTTGGCGCCCGGAGAGATTCCACAAGCCCGCACAGCTCGCATCGCTAGGAGAGCGTACAATACCGATGGAAATACCACTAAATAATAACAATAACAATAACAATGATATAGTAGCCGACTTTAAAGCAACAATAACAAACAGAGACCAGACGCGACGAGAGACCCCGGGAGCCAGCCGCACGCGATCGCAGCAAAAGCTCAACTGGTCGGAGACTCTGCTCTGGAAACGGAACCCAAACGAACCGAGACCGAAAGCGACACCACACCACACCGACACCGACACCGCGGCCGAGACACCAAAAACCACACACCGACACCGTCGACACCGTATCTCGAACTTAACTCAACTCACTCTCAGCTGGCTAGCGTCACAGAGCCGGCAGCAGCATCATCTGTCCCTGTCCCAGTCCCAGTCCAGGTCCTAGTTCCACCCAGTCCCAGTCACAGGTCCAAGTCCCATTCCGAAATCCAAAACCAAATCCAATCAAAACCTCACAGAGAGAGAGAGAGAGATACTTTCGAGAAAGAGAGCTCTCGTGATAACACCATAATATTTGGGGGGGTATTTCGGGGGGGTTTCTGAAATTATCACCAAAGCGATGATCACCAGGCAGGCCGAGGAGACGCAGGGCGGCCAACCTGGGGCTCTGGGGAACAAAGCTCATTAGTTGGCCTAGACTCACCCGCGATGACGTTGTTTAATGATCGAAGCCAAGGCCGCCGCCGCCGGGCTTTGTGACGTCAATGCTAATGATCCTACTAACAAATAATCAATGGAAAATGCCAAACGAAAAAGGCCTTGATAGAAGGTCCTTGGTAAGGATCAGAGAGCTAAGTAACAAGGCCTTATAAAAGGTATAAATTATAAAACTAAGGGCAACCATCTTTATGGTTTTGGTTAACAGTGATCAGTGATCAAGGATCAAAAGTTATCAATTTATAAAGGAATTCCCTCCTATAAACATAACTATAATTATGTGTTTCGGAAAATATATAAGTTCATAGTTTAAATCCAAAAATAAGGCTGCCATTTTTTTAACGAAATTATAAAAAATTATTTTGGTACCTTAAAAATAAGATTGCTTAATTTTATAAACACTTAAAATGCTAATTAAAAACCCTTTTAATTTTTGGATACCTCTAAATATATAGTATATTTTTATATACAATATATATTTATATATTATTGTTTACACACAAAATACTCAACATTTTGTTATAAATGAAATATAATGCAACACAATACTATTTCTTGTTTAAGTTCATTTAATTCTATTTATTCTTGTGACATTCCTGAACAAATTTGACATCAGATTATTCCCATAATATATAATAATATTGATTAAGTACACTTTAATTATAAATACCATTTTCTCTAAAAATGCTAATCAATGAAAAGCTTACATACAAAATTTTAACAATACTTCAATTCAAGTTTTAAACTGAAAAACAAAAAACTTTTATAAAATCAATAAAACAACTTGTAAAAATCTCTGAGAATCAAAAGATTCCCATATTATCTTATATATAAGCCTAAAATTTGTTGTTGTATTATTTCCTCAAGGGTTAAAAAAACAACAAAAAAAAATACCTGTTATTCAAATAATTGCATATCATTGTTTATCTATGGGAAGCGAACCAGTGAGCATCAGCTCGAATTTGAAGAGAAACGCCAAGTCATATTGATAAAAACACAACTTTTTGAAGATCGCCAACAAGATCCTTATTAAATATGAGTCACAACACTCGAACTTTCTCCAGGAGAAAGCGGCAAGGCCTTTATTAAATGTTAAAATTGCAACAACAATAAATAAAGCTACGTGGGAATCCTTGATCTTGCGTCACATGTATCTCAATGCAGGCAGAACGATCTTCCGACGGAGAGAGAGACAGATAGAGGGCGATCTCTTCCGAGTTCCGCTCCCACTCCCCCCCCCCCCCCCCCCCCCCCCCCCCCCCCCCC
>VNJN01003830.1:89305-159455 GCA_008042485.1 Drosophila mayri | reverse complement strand
CCCCCCCCCCCCCCCCCCCCATAATTCTCCGTCCCCCCTCTGACTGCCCGTGGGGCTTATCAGTTGAACGATCTCATTTTCACACGATCCACGCTTTTACGCATGAGCGGCTGCTCTTCGCCGCTCTCGCGAATTCGCGATCTCACGGATTCACAGTGACGTCAATGGAACCTGGTCGCGGGAGCAGAGCTTTCCGGCTGGACCGGTCCAACAGATTGCCTTGGAGCTGCATCTTTGGCTAGGTTTTAGTTTCATATTTGTTATTTTTATAAGATTGAATTAATATAAATTTGAAAGAAGAATTTTAAATGTAGAAAAAATGTTAAATAATTTACAAATACTGAAGATCCATTTTATTTTTTTTCAGAGGATTTTTGGAGTCTAAAATTATTTATTTTCGATTTGATATGAATTAATATTATCATTTTAAATTTTATCCCAATTATTTATAATTTTATCCCAATTTTGCAATGCATTTGCGACCCTGAAATATACATATATTATTAATCAGCATCAACAGCCGCATCTATCTAGCCACGAAAAAATTTACCAAAATTCAAAATTAAATTTTCTAAATTTAATAACGGGTTACATCTTTGAAATTGTCCAAAATGAAAGAATAGTTACAATTTCGAAATTTTAAATTATATTTCTTATTTTGGTGACCTAATAAAAACTAGTAAAGAAAAGCTTTTAAAAAATGTATGATTTTTATTGAAACTTTAATAAATTAAAATCAAATATTCAAATAAATTGCACTCGATTTTCTCAAAATTTCATTAGCATTCAACCCGAAACTCATCTATGGAAACAACAAATTCCCAAAATAAATAAATTTATAACCATTTTGGCAACACTGCTCGAAACCCACCTCATAGAGCGAAAAGCTTTTTCAGCTTTGCTTAGCAAATACCTGCACCCCAGAAGAGCTTTTGGAAGAATTCTTCTAGGCATTATATAGAAGAATCTCTGGGGTATAGAGGATTCTCTGCAGTATTCTGTTGCCTTCCGGCCTTGTCTTTTGAGTTTTGAGTATCACATTTTAAGGGCTTTATCAACGTTCGCTTTATAAATTGTTTCAGTTAACAAAAACTATAAATTAACGTATATACTTAAATAAATTTGTATACAAAATATCCCCATGCCAGTCTCGGGCGAGCGCTTACCTTCTTTTTGGCTGCCTCGGCGGCACTAATAACGTAGAGATCGACAATGCCCAAAAGGCAGTCGTCGCAACGGCACACATCCTCGCCGAAGGCCAGCGAACCCAAGCTGCTGGTGGAGTCCAGGGAGTCGGTGCGTCTCAGCCGACTGACCACGCCCATGCCCAGACCCAGGCCCAAGCCGAGTCCCACACCGCCGGCACTGCCGCTGCCGACCACTGGCGGCAGCATCGGTGATGTGGGCGACGTGGGTGAGGTTGTGGCCGAGCCGGTGGCAGCGGCTGAAGCGGATGAGGAAGCGGAAATAGTACCGGGAGCGGGAGCACCGCCCGAAGCGGCAGCCGCCTCAATTTTGCGGGCCAACAGCTGCTCCATAAGCGTCCGCGGTCGCGAGGAGGAGGGAAATAGGGCCATGTCTGTGGTTGGCCTAGCGGTTGCCAGTCCCAGTCCCACTCCCGATCCCGATCCCGATGCCGCTTCCGCTCCAGCTGCTGCTGCTGCCCCCCCTGGCGCTGCAGGTCCTCCGTCCACCGCCGCTGCAGCAGAGTTCGTTGCCTAAGTCTTTCGTTTGCTCTTCCTTTGGCACTTTACAACTTTTGACAATTTAATCGGAAGGCGATTTCTGTAACCTATGTGGAAGTTGCAACATACCTGAAAGCAAATTGAGAATAGTTTTAAATTAGTTTTGTTTTATAACATAAAATAAATTGTGAAACAAAGCAAACGAAAAAGGGGCCTTTCTAAACATTTTTTAAATTACTTTTCGGCTTAATTTATGTGGCTTAATGTATATAAATGTCACAAAAAAATGAATTCATTTTTAATAAAAAAAAAGAATTTAAAAAAATCTCGGGCTGCTTTGAATTATAAATAAATAATAACGATTTAAAATTCTTTTAATTCTTTGTATCTTATTTTCTGGTAATTTCTTAAGCACAATTTATTTATTTCTTTTAACTTTAGACCCAACCTTTCAGGACATCTCAAAAGCAAATTGTTTAAATATCAAACAAATAATAAACTAGCTTAAATTTCGTTGTCTGTCGATATTAATTGCCGCCATATTACCTCTTACAAGCCCACTACTCATCATAAAACAATATTCCAGAACAACTTCGCCCCGAAATGTTTAGAAAACAAAATGATTCAGCCAGAATTTCAGCTAACAAGTCCCTGCCCTCGGCCATATAACTTCTATATATCTATGCTGGCCATAATTAACACAAATAGGAATGAGTCTTAAATATAGTATTTCAACTCGAACTCCACACCCAGAAAGTACCCCCCTAAACGAAATGAATCACTGCAATCTGGCCGGGATGACAGGTAGTATCAATATTTGGCCGAGATTCGATTGCGTATCTTGGAAATATCCGCCAGCCTTAATTAATCATAGACATACATTTTCCGCCAGACATGAGCAGTATCAATATTTGAGTATTGAATATATTCCGCCACTCAATCTCCAAACTGCTGCGATCTCCTCCACACCCAAACCGAATCCGAATCCGAATCCGAGTCCGAATCTAATCTACGCGCTTGGCTTCTATCCGCAAAAATTCACAAATTTATGGACCACAATTTGTTGTGTGTCGGCGCTTATCTGAGTGGATGATCGCCTGGCCAGGGGGAAGGAACATGGGGGATGTGCGGTCCTCTCCAGGAGGATTTGGAGCTTGGGAGTTGGGGCGTCAGAAGTGGCATTCGCTTAATCGCACAGCTGATAAAAGTCTCTTGTTAATTAACTTGAAAGTGCAGCAGACACGGTCGGTATTTTGTGGCCGTGTTGGTGGGGAGGGTGGGGAGGGCGCGAGGAAAACTGGCTCTGCCTCCTTAGCCAGTTTTCCAGTCGTCATCGGCATCATATCGCCGCATTTATGCGCACATAAAAGTTAAATAATAGATCCAAAAGATACTTTTGCGGAGCCCGACTGCTGCGGACAGCGGACAGCGGACAGCGGACAACGGACGGAGGACTGCAACTCCAACTCCAATTGCAGCTCCGACCAGTTGCTGGCCCGCCAGTTGTTGTTATTGTTGTTGTTAGCCAAATGATTTATAAGCGGCTCTGGTATTTGTTTCTGGCCCCGAGGTGCCTTTGCCTGTTGTTATACCCTCCCCTTGGTAAGGACAATTTAATGGCCAAGACGAGGCTCTGAGAAGGTTAAATCACCGCGAAAGTCCGCAATTGCGGCATTAGTATTTATATATCTCTACTGCATTTAAATGTATTAATATCTTTCATTATAAAAAAATAATTCATACTTAATAAACTCTTAACTATTTCATTATTTGATATTTTAAAGGTCCAGGGTTAATAAATAATTTGCAAATGCATCTTAATATCTTCGCTGAACTTAAATCGAATAATATATGTTTTAATAATTTATATTCACAAAATACTCTACTGAATATTCAATTATTTAATATTTAAAGGTCCAAGTTGTGTCAGAAAACTATTTTGGTTCAAAGATACAAATATCTTCAATATATCTGCAATATCTTTACTTAAAGGTACTTATATTTTTGATCTTCATTGTTTAAGAATGTAACTGCATTATATTTCCTTTTTTAAGTAAACTTTAATGTAAAATATATTTTTTATTTATATTTAAAAAAAATACATTTAAGTATTTAATTATTTGAATATTTTAAGTGTATTATATTATATTTTTCTACCTTTATTGTATTTAATAATCTAAAAAAAAATTAAATTATTTATATAATTTGTATTTTAAACTACGTTTAAACGTTTAACTATTTAATGGTATAATATTTTTAAGTTTAAGGTCTATATAAAAGTATTCCCATAGGTTCAGAGAAATATCTTAAATGTTTCTATATTTACTGAATTTCAATGAAATAATGACTTCTTATATAAGACAGTTATTTATATTCAAAGAACTTTTTAATTATTAAATATTTGAAAATATCAAAGTTCACAATAAAAAGTATAATAATAATAATAAAAATATAAACCTTACTTTTTTAGGCCAATTATTATTAAAATTATTTTGAACATTTAAAAAATAAAATATTTTAGGCCGCATATATTTTGAAAATATCTTGAAATCTTTGAAAATTCCTATTTATTGAACTAATTAATTATATTTCAAAATATTTGTTTGGCAAAGAGCAACCGCCATTCGTGTTGAGTTCGGCTTAAAGTTATCTCTCTCTCTCTCTCTCTCTCTCTCTCTCTCTCTCTCTGTCTCTTTCGATTTTCCCGCCACCCAACCAACTCGGCGCGTTGGCTTCGCTTTAGTTTTCCAGCTTTTCCGCTTCGCTGGTGTGCGGTTGTGTGTGTGCTTTTGTGTGTGTTGTGTTGTATTGCTTAAGCCAACTGTCTTGTACTTTTATGGGCGCTCGTCTTATCAATAATTTATGTCAGATTATACCGTTATGTCACAATAAATTAAAGTTGGCAACTTATTTTCCAGACTCCACACAACTCCACACACTCCGTGTCTGCCGCGGTTTGTATTTGGCTTTTAAATTTTTTATTATGGCCAAATCTGTCAGTTTAGTGGCACATTTGGAAAAGTGCTTAATAAAAAAATAAAAGAAAAAAAAAAAAAAAAAGAAAACCGAAAAAGAAGGCCTCTCCTAACTCCAGCATCTCTGGTAATATTTACACATAAAAATATTGTAAAATTAGCTATAATATTAACCTAAAGTTTATTAAGAAAATTTGATTTCTATGGAAGCATCTTACATGCAAATTCAGCCAATTTGATGATTAAATCAGATGTAAAAAGTTTGTAGAAATATATATGATATATTTTTTGTTATTTCTTAGTGCTAACCCCCTTTTTTGTCAGTGGCTTTTGCGATCCAGTTGCGATCGGCGGGACATCTTTGGCCATATATTTCCCAGTTGGCGTGCGGTGGCAAATTTCACTGTCACGCCTCGTTTTCAATTAACTTGTTGGCGGCGGGCAGCCGCAGCTCCATAAATCCCATAAATCAAATGAGTCCCCAGTTAGTGCACCCGTTTCGAGTCCCCCAGAAGCCCCCCTCTGGCCATAGCTACGCCTATGGCTATGTGGCTGTGTGGCTTCGTGGCCGCTGTGATTTATGAAGATCGCTTCATTTGGCCGCTGGCACTGGCATGTCAAAGTTTATCGACGTCTGATTAATGCCGGTGCTTTGTCGGTGCCTGCCTAGCCAGGCTCCACTGTGCACACAGAGAAAACCAAAATCCATCAAAAATTAGAAATTAAATAATTCAAGTCACCCGAGCAATGGAATAATTATAATAATTTACGAGTTAACAAACTCCTGCGCAAAATATTATGTAAAGATTATGCATTTTCTTGCAGTGCATTAAAGCGCAGCTGCCACAGCGGACAGCAACTGCAACTGCAACTGCTGTTTATGGTAGTTGCATGTCTGCAGTGTGTGTCCAGTGTCCAGTGGCTAAGGCCCCTAGGGTCAGCTTACAATATACATACTTTCTGGAAGCCGAAAAAAATATACACTCACTGCTCTCGCCTCACTGGGAAATCCAAGTTGCACCACACGAGAGAAAAGTAAATAAATCAAAAAAAAAAAAAAGAAAACTAAACAAAAATTGTTTTCGCGTCGGACTGCAGTACTGGTATCCAGGGTACGTATCGGTCGGATCGTATCGGTTGGGAGCAGCGATCGGGCCGCTCTGCTTGTTGACTTTGGAACGGCGCTCGGGCAACTGAGGCACCGATGTGGATATGACCGCGAGCAAAGCTCCCAGGGCCCGCCAGCCAGCGAACGAAGTTGAAAACCGAACCGAAGTGATCGAATCGGGGGCCGGACGATCGCATTTCGCATTTCGAATTTCTGTTGGGGATTCGGACCAAGACCGGGCCTAGCCAGGCCAGGCTGAAACTCTCACTAATCCTGGGCTACCGCCAACCAGCTCCAAATCCAAATCCAAGTCCAAGTAACGACAACATCTGATGGAATAATGATGCTGATTGAAGCTTGCTAAGACCCGGCCTAAGGCCCTATGCCACAGCTCCTTTGCTGCACTCAGAGAAAGAAATTTTGAACATCAATTTATTTCTTATACATTAAACGTATATATATTATAAGTTAATCCGATATGTATTCGAGTTTGCTAAAAAAAAATCCCTACATATTTGAAATTCCTACAGAAATCCCTACAGTTTTGAAATTCCTTCAAAAGTATGCTATAAATTGTTTAAGTTGCCAAAGTCCATGTAAAATTATATTTTTATTCGAATTTAACCTTCCGGTCAATATTTTATAATCGTATAAAATCTTAAATAAGAAATAATTGTTTATTTATTGTGTTCTTAAAAGAAGTTTGAATATTGAAGGCTTCGGTAGGTAGCCCTTCATCGTGTGTATGAATGCAAGAGATAACATTGACAAGAGACCCAACTTGCTGTCAAATCTTTTTCGGCTTAAATAAAAAAAATTAATAATAAAGTGAAGATCAAGAAAAAGAACTACAGCTGTTTTGAGTGGTTTTGAAAACCAAAGCAGCCTTGCTGTCCTTGTGGCACAATTAAGGGATTTACAGAATTTTACAATTAGTTTAACTATAGGTTATCTTTTTTAGACGAAAAACTGTGAGGCATTTTGACAGTAAGGTTAGAAACTGGCCCTCATTTTCCCCTTCATAATTTAGGAAAGAGATTTCTTTGATTAATAAAATACTTTTGTATATCTTTTATATAAACCCTAATATACATTATCTTCTTTAAAAAAAAACCACGAATTATTTATTAAATGTTCATTGAAAATTCGTTTCGCTGTGCATAAAACCGAACTAGATCCAAGACTCCTTGTTGCCGATCCTCTGACATGGCGACTAATTGCGTCGGCAAATTGCCGCTGGCATTTGATTTGCATAATGCAAATTTACCGACATCTCTAATCGGTAGCGCTCCATCTTCCCCCGTTCCGCCCCGGGAATGCCATCGGCGGCGGGAACCTGGCTTTATGACGAGAGCTCGGCGGCTGTCACAATATTTATATATTTGTATGCTATTAATTGAGCACTTGACGCCCGCCCCTCAATTGCCACGCCCCCAATTGGGCTATACTAAGTGTTTTATGGAGTCGCTGCGATGGCTCAGACCGATAAGCAGGCAGCAGGCAGCGGGCAGCGGGCAGCAGGCAAGTTGCAGCTGCAGTTGCTGCTCTGGGATGTGGATGTGGAGACAGAGTCCCAAACCCAAACCAAACCCAATCTCAATACCAAGTCTCAGACCTATTCCGAGACTCATAACCGAGTGGAAAGGCCGCTAAAGATGAAAAGATACATACGGAATGAGACAGGAAATTGGAATGGGAATGTTTATGGATATGGGAATCAGAATCTGAGTCTTGTTTTGAAAAATGAAGTGTTTTTCTTTTTTTTTTGCTATCTGGGTTACTTTGAACTAATCCAAAAGCAATAATCTTTTGAATATAAATTCTATTAGAAATATGTTTGAGTTGCTTAATTCATTTATGGAAAAGGAATTTACATAATTCAATTTCAATAAAAATATACATTTTTAGTTAAAACTAAACATATTAAAGAACAAGCTAATAATGAATAGAAAAGGTTTTCTGTCAAACATACCAATTTTTGGGTACCTAAAATACTTGAAAAGAACTAATAATATATTTGTTTATTAACCAGTTTTAAATTTAAATACATTTTTTTACAAAAAAAAACAACAATTCAAATCCATCTAAGACTCTGTCAAATTTTACCCCAGAATTTCTATTCCAAAAACTCCTTTTTGGAGTAAAGCTGCATATTTTGGACTTTCAAATAATATTTATATTCGCCAAGTGTACACCCTCCCCTCTTGATCATAGAGAGACCTATCCTATTTCTTTATCTCCTCATCGGTTATCTCCCCTGCGGCCATCTAATATTAGAAAACGATATCTATTGCCTTGTACAAGTGCTCTTGCCTTGTGTTCTTTACTTTTTTTCCATTATCGACAATTGTCATAACAGCCTGAAATTCCGTAGAAAGTCTTCCGAGTCGAGGCCTTACTGTACTGGCAGATTCTCAGGTATTTTATTGTCAGGCGATATTGGCCAATTTGCAGTATGTTATTATAGGTTTTTTTTTATTGCCATGGTAATTCAATGAAATGGAATGGCATGGAAAAGTTTCGAGCATCTATTTTTGGCACTTTGAAATAATAAAGTTCATGGGATATATGTATTTACATATTATACATGGGTTGATAATATTCATCATTATTTATTTACCTTTCTTGAATATAGAATATTATTACTAAGGAGAAAATTCTACTAAGAAATCTGTAATATAAAATTTCAAAGCAAGTTTTATTCTGTTTATCAAAAGTATATAGCAAACTGCACCTGATCTTCTATATCTTCTGCAACTGCACTTAATCAGAATCGAATAATGCAAACAATTTGTCGGCTTGTTTGGCTTCTAATCTTAAAAACCAGGAAATTCTGGTTATCGCCACTCCGATTTGGCTTTGGTGTTTGGCTTTGAAACCGAAACCCTGGATGGCTAGTGTACATAGTACTCAGCCCACGTGTTGCATGTGGCAAGTTGCATGTTGCATGTTGTTGGTGGCGCGTGTGTCGCTTGGCGGAGACATGCAACAGCACAACTACATAACCTTTAAGGCCATGGCAGCGGCAGGGGAACTACTGCCTGCACTTACAGGAATGACAAATATGCTGGCACGCAAGCTGCCTCACACTGAGAGAAAATACTAGGAAATCCTGCATAAGAACTGCTTAATATCTCCAACAAATTGAAATCAATTATGCAATCAAATGATTTTCTAGCATAATTTTGGACATTAATTGAAATTCTTTTAAATTTCTAAAAATTGGAACATAATATTGCTAATTTCACTCATGTAAGAGCCTTCTAAAATAAATTTTACAATTTTTGCAATACTATTATAAGTCCTTTAAAATTATTTCAAATCATAAGTACGTAAATTCAATACGAAAAATAAAATACAAACTACTATTTATCGAGAAATTATTAATTTATCTTTACTTTACAAATGATTTAAAAGCATTCCATTTTATAAAGTATAAGACCCAAACCTAAGCCGAATCAGTGCTAAATTTTCCAAAGGAAAATCCTCTGTATTGCTTGCTGTGTGCTCAACCACGGGATCTACGGAGATCGACGGATCGGATTCAATTCAGTGGAAATTGCAAACGCGAAACAAACAAAACCAGCCGTGGAATCAGTGAGCCAGCAGAAAGAACATACATACATATATAAAAAATATATATATAAAGAACAAATTAAATAAAAAAAACAGATACCCAAACCCAAACAAGAACAAATGACGCAAATTGCGCATCGAGATACGACTCCGAAGGGCCTTCGGTCTGAGATTGGTACTCGGATTGGACATGAAGCCAAGAAGCTGGGAGCTGGAAAGCTAGCAAACCGCTTCTTGAGTCACCAGCAGTGGGGAGCTTAGTTTTGTCCAAGATACCCCCGATGAAACATTGATGAAACATTTAAGATCATAGAAATTTTATTTAAAATTAACAACAAATATTTGTAACTTTGTCATATCACAAACCTTGTTTCCTAATAAACTTGGCATTCTATTTATAGAATCATAATATTGACACATTTTATATAAGATAAGTATTCGATAATAGTATTATCTTCATAGGTGCATGCGACATTCCATTTGTGGCGTCAATTCACCTGCATCGATCATTCAATGCCTTAATTGACTTAAATTACCGATTATTTCGATAGGCGACACTAAATTTCAGCAGATAAAGAAACCGATAAATGATGACATCAGCCGTATAGAACTGATAGGTCAACTAGATTTTTCCAGTTTAAAAAAAAAAAACCAATAAGTGAGGTCCTATTAATCACTTTTCGATAATTAGGCTTGAAAAATATTGATTTTTTCCATTGCAGATGAAATATAATAAATGCCAATACAATTGTTTCAATAGCAAAACTCGATAAATTCTATCAATAATCCCCGCATTACAATCAATAGCCGATCAGCCCCGAGGTTGACTTTTGTCTCTAGGGTAACTCAAGCTGGTCTTTAATTCCTATGAGTGTTTTATTTGTGGCTTTTGAGTGGCAAGCAAGGGGGAGGGGGTGGAGACTTGTGGCAATATAATTTACTTGCGACGATCTTCGCCGCGATCGCTGATGGGCGGCGGCAGCTGCTGACGTCAACGGAAGTGGTCGCTTGCTGCGAAGGTCAACGGATTGTGTCAAGAATTGCTCCCAGATCCGACTTGCGAAGGGGTTAAGCGGCTAAATCGATTTCTCACACAATTAGTGGGCGTCATAATTCCCATTCCCATTCCCAATACCAATCCGAGTCCCATACCCATTTCGATTCCAATTCCTCTGACGAATCCCCCGAACGCCAGTCAACGTCGCGATGTGTTGATTAGATATGACGCTGGGAATGGTTCTGGAAATGGAACTGCGCATGGGATCGGACTGTGACGGATGTGCACGACCCACGGAGGCCATAAAGGCTATTAAAAAGAACAAAAAATATATATATATATAAATACTATGTGTATGTATATTTCTGTATATAAAAAAAACAGCACACACGTTTCAATCATAATAAGTAAACGCTGTCGGATGGCAGGCAAAGATCAGCTAGTCATTCCGCCGACAAGTAATATCGGAATGCAAGGTTGATACATAGGTGGCTTCTATGGAAAACCCTAGAAAACCCCAGAGACAATATATCTTTTTCTGTTTTTAACTGAAATGGCATATAGAAACAGCGTTAAACTTTAGTTAAAAATGTAAAATTTAATTATTTTATTATCTATGGAAAACCCTAGAAAACCCCAGAGACAATATCTCTTTTTCTGTTTTTAACTGAAATGGCATATAGAAACAGCGTTAAACTTTAGTTAAAAATGTAAAATTTACCCAAATTATTTTATTATTTATAAAGTAATAAATATACCCAATTTCTGTATGAATCATATTTATATTGACGCCATTACGTATTTATTTATATTTGAACACATGAAGACAATGGACTTTTGGGCTTGTATTGTGCTTGAAAGTAAATAAATAAAGTGGCCCAATTGTAATTTGTGTATTTCTTTAAATTTATATTTATTCATGCTCCCATCTGCGTCATATTTCCTGTTTATTATCGTATAATTTGTATCAATATCTTGAAAGCCATAAAGCCCATAGAAGATATTCCCGCGAGCATGAAGAGAATCTGTCGCCGACTTGGCTCTTCTCCCCCCCTCGAAAGCTGAGCTGAACGGAGCTGATATTATTAATGATCATGACTCGGACTGGGATCGTAAACAAAGGCCCTCCAGTGACGTCAAATGGCGATTTGTCGGCGACTTTGGGGCACCCACACACACGACACACGACAGACGACGACGACGGCACTGGCACTGAGCACTGGGGCTTTATCTGAAAGCAAGCAAAAAGGCATTCACTAACTATTCCTATGAAGCCCACGCCGCAGTGTCCGGACCGTGGAGTGCCCACCAAATACAAAACAATACAGAAGAGAGTCGTGGAGCCCAGAGTCAGTCTGGTTCCCAGTACCGAAATGGAATGCAAAGAACAACTAAACAAGCTCCTCCGCTCCCTGTCGCCGTAATGACAACCGGTGATAAGGCCCGGTGACAGGCCGGGTGAGTAGGATACCAGGAAACGGGGGTCCCGAGAATGTCAAACACACTGGCGATATCGGGGCGAAAATTTACAAACACCCAACGGATCCCAGAATGCCAGAGCTCAGAGAGCTTGGAGCATCATCATCATGTGGGCCTCTGATATGATGCGAGAAGGTACCATTAAAGGGGAATTTAATTAGCATTTCCATAAAATTAATACTTTTGAACAAAAAGAGAAACAATTTAGGAAAAATAAAATCTCTTAGTGGGTTTGAAACCCTTAAAAATGTGCCTCCTAAGCTACCTTTTATTTTGCATAATTAATTTTACTAATAACCTGCTGCAGTTTAGCTAAAAAATTCTCTCTAAATATGTTTATTTAAAGCATAATTTTTATGTAAAATAATTATAAGAATTTAAGAGGTTTAAAAACCATAAATAAACCACATAAAATTCGAAGATCCCTAAGAAAAGTTCAGCTTTCAATGTATTTCAGGTAATTTGTAGAGCTTATAAACATTATAAATATCATGAATATAAATGCTCAAAAAGTCTAGTATTACTTATTTATATATATTTAAGAATAAATCCAAAACACTTGTTGCAGAGCGATTTAATCAGCATTTCAAGGAAATATAATCAAAATATCTACCACAGTGAGATGGAACTGAAAGATAAAAATGAATTTCAAGAAAACTTCAACTCCATTTCAGATATGAAAGCTGCTCGCTGACATGTAACGCATAATTAAATGTGAAATATGTGGCTGTGTTTATCGTGAGCAGAAAGTTTCGCCACCTGAGCCTGTTTGTCAACAAAAAGCTGGGGTTCTGGTAAACACGGTTCCCCCCGTGATATACATATATGTATCATACTTATGGAGTAATCCCCTCGAGGGCTCGTGTGTCATATATAGTACAGTGCATACATGCTGGCAGATGGTAATGGGAACGGTGACGTATACGCAATATCGCTCATCCGCCAAGGAGGCGGAGGTTATACAATAGACTTGGCTTTCGTGTGGGATTATCTTGGATAGATATAAACCCGACATCTATACATGTACAAATATTTAGCACACGGCGCCCTCGTGGACTAAGGAAGCAGCGGGGATCCCTCCGATCCCTCATATATATATTTGATACAGAGTACGGTATGGTATAGCCAGAGATAAACCCTGCTTGATAAGCGCAAAGCATTATTAACCAAACACAGACAGAGGCTCATATCTCTCCCGTACACTATATATGTAGTGTTGCATGTGTGTGTGTATATTAGGGGACATATCCATGGGCATAGCTTTATTATCATCATCATCATCGTTGGGGTTGTTATCATAACTCTGAATATTCGGTTTCTAATACTTTTATTTGCTTTACAGACTTGACATTTTCAGGCCTTGCTGCTCTACAAAAAGATGTCATCATGGTATTAATATGCATACATAAAGTAAAGAATATAGAATATGTACATAATATATTTATCTATATAATACACAGTATACAGTTAAACTAAGATAAGCTGTTCCAGTTCTCGATAAAAAACAAAACAGAAAAGCCAAGTAGAGGTTTATTTCTGCTTGAATTTTCGGCTCAGCTTTGGTTTTTGTTTTTTTTTTTTATCAATAGGCACCCCCTAATTTTCAACAACATCGGCCATATCGTTCTCATTCACGCAAAACACAAAAAAAAATAATAATAATAATAATAACAACAGCAAACGGGAAAGACTTTGCCGCGCAGCAGAACCTCATTTTTGTGATAAGATAAAAATCAAATTAATTAACAGCCTTTTAAGCTAACACACACACACACAGCACACACGCACATACAGGCTGGGAAAAAACGTCAGCCAAAGTGGGCAAATAATAAAATGGAAAATCTTAAAGCAAAGACTTGGATTTGCGTCCTAAAGACCACCTTTAAAACAAGATGGATCTGACTTTTAATTAAGATACTTGCTGATTTTTCAGATCTTTCGATTAAATATAGAAACCCCTTTGCTGCGACTTTCCTACGGAAAACTATATGCTTTCTCCTATATAAATCTGATCTCGAAACTATATAAGCACCGATCTGCACCGCAAAAAAAAAAAATATATATATATATATATATATATATAGAGGATAATTTAGTGTCCTAGGCGGTCCTTCTTCTCTTGGTTTGCTTCGCTTCTTCTATATTTCTAGTCTAGTCTGAGATTTCCCTGGTTTGTGACGTCATCGCGGGCGCCTACCTTCTTGGAGCGTTCCCTCAACTGACGTTCGCCGAGCTGCGTGGCCGCCAGAAGTTCGCTGAGCTGACGCTCCCTCTCGCGATCCCCCCGACCGTACTCCTCCCGCTCCAGCTCCAGCTCCAGATCGCGCTCCTCCTCGTCATCATCGTCCTCCTCCTCGCCGCTCAGGCTGCTGCTCTGCGTGCTACTCTTCCTGGCAAGAGCCACCCGTACACCGTTCACAATGCACTCGCCCCCATCCAGGGCGGATATGGTGGAGCCGCAGTAGTACAAATTGCTGCAGCTGCTCGCGGCACTGACATCCGACTGGCCTTCGTCCTTGGCGCATCCCGGCATCCCCGACATTCCGCCCGCTCCCGATCCCGTCCCGCCCGCTCCATGGCCATGGCCGTGTCCCGCCTCCAGGGAACAGCGACGTTGACAGCGCGCTCGCTGCAGGCGAAAGTACTCCATCTCCTCCATGCTAATGCCGCAGGCGGTGATATCATCCGAGTAGTCGCTGACCACCACCGACGGTGTGCGGACATAGCGGACGCCCAGGGGGAAACCGCTGCTGCCCAGTTCACTGTAGGAGCTCTGGGTGGACTCGCGACGCGATCCCGGTGCGGCAACCACACGTTCCTCCAGAAGCACCTTGGTGGGCACACTGATACCACCGATGGCGGCACCGACAACCGCGGCGGTACTGCCAGTGGGCGAGGTAAGCGGCGAATCTGGCAGGGCTGTGGGCTCTGCCAGCGGCAGGAGGGCCGGTCGAAGCGGTAAATCCGTCACCGTCAGCGTCATCCTTCGCTGGGGCATATGGGGCGGGCTCACGTCCATGCTGGCATCGTCCACCTCCAGGCCCAGGGCCGAGTCGCTGCTGGCACAGCGTGTGACCTTGAGCTTCCGCTGGCGAGGCGATAGCTTGCCGGAGGAGCCAGTGGTCACATCCTCGCCATCGCTGCTGTACGGGCTTAGGCCGCTACCAGCCACATTGTAGCCCTCATCCGAGTTGGAGGCAATGGCTCCCGGCGCCGACTTGGGCTCGCTCAGCATCTGCTCCTGCCGCTGCTCCTGCTGCTGCTGCTGCTGCTGTTGGACAATCATGGCCTGGTACTGATCAATCAGCTGTTGCACCGTCTTCCTGGCCTCGGCACTGGTATGTCTGTAGGGGATGCGGTGGTGTGGTGTGGTGGCCTGGTGGTGTGCCTGGATCACTGATCTTTCTGGCTGCTTGCTGCCAAAAAAGGCCGCCTTCAGTTGAGCCTTGCGAAGGGCCAAATTAATGGAGAGCTGTTCACATGGATTATCGCCAGTTGGTGGCGTTATCGGTGACGATATCGGCTTGGGATTCCAAATGGAGGTAGATGGTAACGGTAATGGCAATGCTATCTCGTCAATTCCAGTACCCAGGGACGGCCTTGTGGGTGCTATAGCTCCAATCTGCTTCGCTGCTCTCTGATAACTGAAAGCCGCTGCCTCTGCCGCCGGCCATTTATTTTCAATTTTAACCGTTGTCGCTGCCCGCACCAGCGCCGGCGTTACTGCCTCTGTCGCGGCGGGCGTCGCTGTCGTTATCTTTGGCATGACATCGAATTGGAAAGCGGGGGCGGCCGACGTTCGCGAAACTAAAGGTTCCGTTCCCGGAGCTTTGCACGCACTCATCTCGCATGGATGTGGGGTCTGGTTAAAAGGAGTGTGGACAGTGGATTGTGGATAGTGGATTGTGGAATGTGGAGGGAAAGAGGCAAGTGGTAGTAGTGGAAATGTTAATGCTACGGATGTTAAGGCAGTGGTGTCTGGGTATGGATATGGATGTGGAACTGCCGGCAAACATTCTACGTCCGCACTTTCCGAATGGCACCTGTGCGCTGCCGTCGCTGAACTGAAATCGCTTTCTGCGGCTCTGCAGCTCTGCCCGTTTCGCCGCAGAGACACGGCGGGGGGAGGGGCAGACAGTGAGGGAGTGGTGGAGGCAGAGCAGAGCAACTGTTGCGGGCGTTGATAGTTTTTTTTTTCTTTTTTTTTTTAAGTTGGTTGCGCCGCTTTTGTAATTTACAGGCGCTGCTGCTGTAGCGGTAGCTGCGGGGTAATTGTTGTTGTTGTTGTTGTTGTTGTTGTGATCTTGAAACGTTGACGCAATGTGCAATGATCCCGCACGTACACACGCACACAGACGCGGGCAACTGCCATTTACACGTACACAAGTGCTCCAATTGCTGCCCGTATGTTCTCGTATTTTTTAAACTGAGCGCGTAATTGTAAATTGCATTTGAGCACAGAACTTACACACACGCACACACACAAGCGAAGCAGACGCACGCACGCACACCAGCACACACAGTGACAGACTGACGGGCGATGCATGATGCAAAATGCACACACACACACCCGCCCCGATTGACGCACAATGGGACAACTTCGTGATTTATTGTTAAACAAAAAATTGGGGGAGGAGCGGCAACTATTTTTAGTTCTAATTTCACACCTCAGCTATTCGCATTTAAAATAAGATTAACTACTGCACTCTGTCTAACAACGAATAAATTGTGTAGTAAATTTGCAAATTATTATTCCTAAAAAAAAAGCAGTAAATTTAAAACCAAACAAACATCTACTTATAAAGTGTCCGTCCAAGTACTTATCGCTCTCAAAGCAATCTGACGTCAGAAGCTGATTGTGCCAAGCTGAAATTACAATGCAATTAAACAAATGGCTACGACTTACATTATATATACTTATATATACGATAAGTGCTCAATATGTACATAAAAGTGGCCTTAAAAGCCTGCAAATAATTTGGGAATTTGTTTAATAGGCATTTTGTAGTGGCCAAAAAGCCCTTAATCATCAATAATTTTATTAACAAGCCACATTGATAATTTAAATTAATTAAATAAATTTAATTCATGTTTTAAGAAATAAAGAAATGTTAAATAATAATCAAATTCGTTGAATAGTTCACAATCAAATTCATTAATTGAAATCCCAAAAAGAAAACACTATAAAAATGCATCAAAAGATGGCATAAAACCTGCAATCTAGTGCTCTATAATTATAAATATCTAAATTCATTTGATCTTTTTAGGTAATACCGTCTTTTCTATATAGACCGACCCGTGCATTATTGACATTCCAATATCGATGTATTATCTAGACGGGTTCTGGTATGCCCCGCGGAATCTATGATAGCACGTGATTCACGAGTTGCGAAATCCCCGCAAGCGCTCCACGGTGCCAGACAGTCGCACGATGTTAATGGTGATTGGATGATGATGATGATGATGATTATTATTATTCTAATGATGCTGACAATGACGAGGATGGTGACCACGGTGCGGCATCGCACTTTGTCCAACGCCACGGGGCCATGACGTCAGTGGAGGCGGCGAACAACGCAGACGCAACAGCTCCCAGCTCCAAGCTGCGAGACAATCGGATGGAGCAGACGGACATGGGACGGGGGGGTTGGGGGGTTTGACAAGGGCGCGGTGTGATTACTCAACTCCCCGGCTAGACCCCGCCACCGCCTGTCCACCATGTCGTATGCGTTATATGTATAAATAACAAGGGGCAATTAAAAAATGCGATTTTTTATTGTTTTATGTGATTTTTTCATTTTCATTCTGCCTGTTGCTTTTTTGTTTTTTGTTTTATTTGTACATAAGTATATGTTTTTTTTTTTACTTTTGTGTTGACTGTCTCACAAGACGCACGGACGCTAGTCACTGACGCTGCTGACGTTGATTGGGCGTCCATCCGCCAGAATGACGTGGTAGCAGCTTAAAGTAAGCCCCCCCCGCCCCCTCCGCGGGTAGTTGTGAAATCAAAACCACTTTAGGTTTACACACCTGCGATCGAGATCGATATACGGCCAAGTTTCGCGCTGGGGCAATTACGTCAATGCATTTGACGAAACGGAGAAGTCCGATTAAACAGAAACAACAAAAAAAATAGGCAGAAAAAATAGAGAGAGTGAGAACAGAGAAAAAATCGAAAAAAAATGAAATAGTGAAGGATAATGGCCAGTTGCATTTGCTCACACTCCTCCGCCTCCGGCAGCTGCGGTTAGCGCTTCTGCCCCAGTGACCGAAATCGGCGTTGAAGCTTTGGAAAGCTCCACAAAGCCAATCCGAGAGCGCAGTCCAGTCTTTTTTTCGGAAAATCTAGCGTTTTTAATGGCGTTCTATTAAGAGACTTTCTAACCATGATAAGACACCAAACTCACAGGTAGCTACTTGGTTTTTTCTTAAGATTATTGTATATCATAGCCTGATTCCTAATCTGTATTTAATTTGTTTAAACAAATTTAGACAATGTATAAATAAATACTCGGCGTTCAAAGACGTTGAAAAGTTAGTTTAGAAATTAAAAAGAATTAAAAGGAATTTCTTAAATAACTTTTCAACATCTTTGAACGCAGAATATTTGTTTAAATTTATCGGAAATGCTCCCTAATCTCCTTTACAAAAGTTTGAATAACATAAACAAAACCATTAAAAAGTTTTCTCCAAAAATTACTCATTCGTCACGTAGGCCAGTGAACATAGTACAAAACTTAAAAGGCAACATGACGTATGAGTGGTATGGCCCTAAAACGGATGACGGAAGGCTGTGCTTGGAGACTAGAGAAAGTTAAAGGGGTAATTTTAAGAGGTTTTTCCACTGAAAACGTTCTAAGAAAAACTATATTTTGGTATCTAATACCCTGATGAATATTTGCTAAAACTACATTTTATATTATCAATTTATCTGCTTTAAGTTTTAGATTTTTTTTTCTTCCCAAAAAAAACCTGTCAGCACTGTGTGTTAAGCCAAGCTTCCAAACAACAAGAGACTAGGGGGAGATGTGGAGCGCGTGAAAAAAAGGTGCTGGCCCAACCATAAACTTTGCACATTTTGCTTTTAAGCTATCCATTTTTTATGGCCATAATCGCACGCACACGCACATACACACAGAACATTTGGTTTTCCGAAAATGGTCAAAACGGGCCGATTGACGCGCGCGCATTCGCACACGCGTGAATTGTGTGCCGTTTTACTGCTGATCGCTCCTCGCTCTATGGCCATCTCGTTCACTACACCTGCCTAACATTGATATGCCATCGGTGCAGGTGCCTCTGTGCCCGTGCCCGTGTCTGTGTCTGTGTCTGTCTGTGTGATTACCGCTCGCGGGTTGGTGTTGGGTGGGTCGGACTGGATGGGATTTCGGTATGGTTTTTGAGGCTCTGGCAGATTGGTGGCTCTGTTAGTTAAGTGCTGGCTCATGCTAATTACATTTGCTCTCGGCAATCGGCTTTTGGTTGCTCGCTCGTGCGCCCCGGCGCTGTTTGTAACGGTCGGCGCGAGAGGCGACAACACGGCGCAGGCGTTGCACACTGACTGAAATTCAAAATTCGGACACCGGCGACTTCCCAGGGGCCAGGAGGCTTGGCTTGACTTGACTTCGCCCCACCTGTCGCGACAGCCGCTGATAATCTGCTCAGCACTGTTGATTACAAATTCAGCGCTCGCTTCGAAGCTTCCGAGCCCCCCAGGCCTCCCCCTCCCCCGAATCACCCAGTTTGTGGTAGTAGCCGGATTCCAAATGAAGCCAACCTTTAATGCCTGTTGTTGGATTATCCTAATCAGAAAACCTAAGGAAAACAACACTAAAATTAAAGAAAATTTGGTTTCCAGCACTCTTTAAATTAAGGAATGCAGTTATGTTAACATTTACTTGCTAACTACCTGTTTATCTGTCTGAAAAATATTAACTGGGTCCTCAGAAATTAAGTCTCAGTGGCAAAACCTTCAACTATCTTGGCTCATAAACCCAGCTTTGCACAGTCACAAATAGTTCTTTCCTTTAAATACATTAAATATGTTGCCATAAAGTTAATGAAATATTTATAAACGAATTATTTTGTTACTTTATTTGCATAAAACACAACTTGGAAACTATTTTATCTCAGCATAAGTGTAGTCAAAAATTACATAATATACATTGGCTTACAACTTATGGGATGCCGAGGTACAAACTGAAAAAGTGTAGCTTAGTGTAGCGTATAAACTACATATGATATCGAACAAATGTTAGTGTACGTATATATATAATGGCTTCTTACTACATTTTAATTCTTTAAACAACACTTAAAACTAAACAAAACTCAAATAGTTTACTTTTCCCATGTCACAGCGAGTTTAGTGCAATGTACTTAAGCTTAAAAAAAAATTAGTAATAATGTTGGTATTTTCCATTGGTTGTTTTCACATCATTCAAGATTGTTTTTATTTTAATTTCCTAGTTTTTAGTAGTGCTTTTTATTCTATTGAAAATTGGATATTGATATCTTTCGTATAGCCAATTAGAAACATCAAAATCCAAAGTATATTTATCTAAATGAACGAAAACTTTACTGCATTCATTGCTTGTGTTCCTTAAATTGACAAAATCCCCGTTTTCCAAAGTCGTTTTAGTCATAAGAGCCTTAAAAATGAACAGAATTAGTAGAATTAAAGAAGTAAGGGGTAAAAGTTAATGCCTCAAGTAATTCTGTGACGCGGAAAAAACAAACAGCCGCAGTTATTTTCGTTTTAAATGTTAGCTAATAAAATTACAAGAGCAACCAATCCTATATAAGAAAACACTACCTTTAAAACGGCTTTAACATATTTTTATATCTCATTTAGTTTATACGCTAAACAGCTTCAAAGTCAAATTGTAACTCTGCTCCCAATTAGCCTTGAGCCACTGTAGCCTTGCTGTATTCTCTTTGCCTCGGGGTGTCAAAGTGTGTGATTGTGTCTAGATTTGTGAAACATGTCGTGGGCTCGGGAAGTGTTTAACCTGAGTAAGAGGCTGGACACATGTCCGCGGCCTCCAAAGTGTAGAGTAGAGTTTTACAATAAAAAAAATGTATAATGGTAAAGTGAAACAATGTCAGTTAGGAGCAGCTCACAATTGTAGCCAAGAGTCGTTGGTTGGCGGTACGCAGGATCGACCACCTTCACCGGTGGCGTCGCTCCCGGTCGTCGTAGTGGCGGCTTTTACTGCTCCGTTCATAGCCGCCGCCGTCTCGCTTGTGCTCGTACCGCTCGGACCGATGGCGACTCCGGCTGCGGCTTCTGCTTCGGCTGCGCGAGTGCTGTCTGTGCTTGTGCTTCTTCTTGTGCTTGCTGCGATGGCGGTCGTAGTCGTTGTCCCGTTCTCTCCCCCTCTCCCGGTCGCCGCCACCGCCATACGGCATTTGTGAAGGCAGCGGCGCCGGTGGGTAATCATCGTAGCCACCGCGTCCGCGGCCATAGGAGGAGCCAGAGGCGGGTGCGTAATAGGCGCGATCATCATGATCGTTGCGATAGTTCATTGGTGGTGGATAGTTGCCGGCCCTTGAACCAGAGCCAACTGTGGCGTGGCCTCCACCACGACCGCCGCCACCTCCACGATCAGAGGAGCCTCCTCCTCCTCCTCCTTCGTAATCCTGGTAATCGGCTTCCTGGCCATCACCGGCTCCGGGGCCACTGCCAGCGCCCGGACCCGTCGCTGAACGTCCCGAGCTTAACTGATTAATGGTGATGCCCTGCTCCCTGCAGTATTGCTCAATCTTCTTCTCAATCTGCTTCTGGATGGGCACGGGGATGCGCGGAAAGAGCGTAGAGAACCAGTCCAGTTTGGTCATAAACTGGTACACCATCTGGCCGATGGTGAGGACCTGCAAGTGGCTCAGTTAGTGACCAGTGTTCGCTTCACAAGGGTCTGCTGGGTACGTGTGATTGGTGGCTCATACAGTTGACTCACCTGGCCGCCGCCCGCCTTCACGTCGATCTCCTCCTCGTCCTGCAGATAGTCTTCATACCAATCGTACAAGTCACTGGGCGGCTGCGTATATCGCAAGTACATGAATCCTGCGGATGAAAGGGTGACACCGATTAAATGATTTGGGCTTGGGGATGGAGGTATGAGTGTTTTGGGTGTGTGTGTGTGGCAGGGGGGCTAGAGTGGAAACGATTCTATTTTCTTGACGGAAATAGAATCGCTCTCGGCATACAAGTAGCACTTGGTTAACCCTTGTTGGCAGATGTGAATAGGATGCCTCTTGCCTCTACCTTTTTGCGAATTAAGAGGACAAGACGCAACTTTAACTTGGCCTCAAAGGAAACCAGATTGCATGCCTATTCTTTTCCACCACTCGGATATAAAGTTTCTTTCGACCCACCCTGGTTTACTTTTTTGTTATTTAGTGGGATGAGGGGATGGGTGGATGTGGTATGCTGAAGGAGCAGGAGCAAGCGACGGCATGTGACGGCTGCACTCATGCGACTTACCAACACCTACCTAGTGCCCGGATGTAGGCCGAGTCTGTGTGGTTCAGCAGTCCGTTGATCTGCTTGCGGGTCAGCCGGAGCGTGTACAGCTTGTAGAGCAGACAGTACGCCGTGGACACGATACCGCCGGCGCCGACGCCTCGCACCTAGAAATAACAGCCAAGATTAGTACGATTCGTTGTCCTCCATTTGCCACGCAGAGCATCGCCAACGATTAGCGCTACATTTCATAAACCACTCACACCGCCGCACATGCCCGTCTGGCCGGAGGTCTTGCGGGATCCGCGCTCCCAAGGCTCCATGTGCTTCACCTGGTAGTAGATCTCGTCGACCACCTCGTGGTAGGTTTTCAGCTTGAACAAGTGAACTGCGGCGTCCCAAAAAAAGAAAGGCGGTCAAATTGTGAAATAGCCGGGCACGTTGGATGTGGACTACCTACCTTTAAAGTAGCTGGAGCTCTGGATGTTGGCCAGGATTAGCGGATTCAGGTTCATCGAGGTCTCGTTGCCCCAGAAGGGCAGCGTGTTATGCTGCTTGCCCACGCCGGCCTTCTTGCCGCCACCACCGCCGCCGCCGCCGGCCGAAGATGACGCCGAATACTCTGTGTCCGCAAGAATGCAAGAGGGAGGAAGCGAGACGCCACCGTGAATGAAGGGGTCTTGGGAACACTGTCACTTTGCACACTCACCTTCGTCCATACCTACTGCTGCTCCACACTTGCGAGCATTAATTCCACGATTTGTGCGCGCGAAAAGCCCAGAATTTATAATTTACGTGCGAGAAAATGCCAAAATTGGCGATGTGTATGCATTGGCTATCGCTACGGTTATCGTTATCGCGGCAACGATAGCGATACATTAGCGGTCGTATCCGAAGTATTCGTGCCTTTCAGTGTGACCCGTGGCCTTTTCGCTAATTTTTGGCCCGGTCACACTGCGCACTGGGCTAACCAAATCTGAATCCCAATCTGAATCCGCATCCGCAGCCGAGGAATCAGAGCAGCCAGTGGCCAAGCCGCCCATCATGTCGCCCAAATACACGCACGCGATTGTGGCCAGGTAAGTGAAGATGAACTGTGGGGTCTGGATCTTCCGGAATTTAAGCGCGCAAGTGGAACGGCAGGAGGAGGGAGTGCCAGGTCTCCCAGTGGCGGGGAATTAGGTCACCTAGCCAACTCTTCGTGGGTGTACACATGCCAGGGTGTGGGTGGGGCAGCCCCAAGCCGAAGGGACTGGGAAGGATCAGGATGCAACTATCAGCAACCAGACAGTTTCATTGCATTTGCATTGGCTTTTAATGTCAATAAATGTAAATATACAGAGTTCTTGGGTTTAATCCAAATATGTATGAAGCAGGATGCCTTAATTCCATTTAATTATTCCAGTTTCAGGGATTATACATACTATTACATTTCCAGATTCGAAAATGTTATAGAAACCCTAAGAAAATATCCATTTTTCTCCTATTTGTTTAATAAAACGCATTTAAAGTTAATCATATTCATATTAAATTCCGCACACATAATCCATTCAGACACATCAATTAATGAAACCATTGTGCGGCTGTTAAATAATCGCCATGAACTCCTTATTTTATAGAATCTCGGACGCTTTGCTGGAGAACGGGGAGTTTGATGTGCAACTGGCCAAACAGCAGCATGAGCAGTACTGCACTTTGCTGCGGACCATTGGCCTGGACGTGATCGAGCTGCCGCCGGACGATCAGCTGCCGGAGGGCGTCTTTGTGGAGAACAGTGCTGTTATTTGCAATGGCGTGGCCCTGATCGGGCGATCGGAGAATGCCAAACGGCGACGCGAGGCTGAGAGCATGGCCATCATACTGAAGAAGGAGCTGGACATTCCCATCATCGAGATTGAGGATCCGCATGCCCAGCTCGATGGCGGGGATGTGCTCTTTACGGGTGAGCCGTGACTGCAAGCCTCTTTACTTGGAGACATGTTAATCTGCTGCTGCTTCCAGGTCGAGAGTTCTTCATTGGCATCTCTGGGTACACCAATGAGGAGGGAGCACGGGCGGTGGCCATGGCCTATCCCGAATATCCAGTGACGCCGATTCGAGTGAGTTTTTCTTCCATAGTTAGCCGAGCTTTAATTTAAATTTTTTGCTGCTTTCCTAGGTCAACGGTTCGAAGCGACTGAAATACTACGTGACAATGGCCGGACCGGATGTACTGTGTGTGAGCAGCAGCCCCACCTGCCAGGAGATCGTGAAGCGGATGGAGCGGGAGGCCAGCTTCACCTACCAGAAGCTGACGCTGCCCGAGGAAAGTGCGGCCAACATGTTGTATATCAATGGCACGATTGTCCATAGATCGCCGGCGGAAATTCCAGAAGCATACAAGGTTAGTGAGGGGCCAGCACCCCGACTAATTAAGACCGAAGCCGAAATGCTAATTGATCGCTCTCCTTCGCAGACTTTAAAAGAGAAAATCGACATTCCAACACGCAACATAAATATTAGCGAATTTAGCCAATATTCCAGTGGACTGACCTCGTCGTGCCTGTTGCTGCGACGCTGGAAGTCCATACGCAGCCTGTGAATCTCTCGCTAGCGACAATCAGCAGCTGGAAAAATATCACTTGAATCTGAATCGGAGTGAGAAGAAGCATTTGCCATGAGAAACACGCACAACAGCCCCAGGGACAGCAGCAGCAGCAGCAGCTTGCCTCTGTCCTGGCATCAGCAATATCGTATTATCTTATTATAGTTTATATACACCAATTTCTTGTTATTGTTACCAATTTAAGATGAAACCCTTGAAGCTAATCATGCTGACGATGGTCGTGTCCGGGTGATGATGGTGATCCCATCCCAACACCCGGACCCGAAACACTAGCATTCATGCATCGCCCACTCACACACTCCATTGACGACGTTGAACGGATATCATATTATTGTATTATTATGGTAAAGAATTTTCTATTAGAAATTGTATCTACTTTACAAGTAGCTTGTTGAATGTGTGTTCAGTGTCTGTCCTTGAAATAAAATGCAAAATTTGTAATCTCTTTATAAACTTAAAAGCGCTTGTTTAATTGGTTTGCACTTTGTGGTGGGGTCAAATGGCTGCTGATGAGCTCGAGATGAGCGCAACCCAGTTGGACTTTGCTTCATGGGGAATTCTGGGTGTAACTGGCAAAGTCTTTGGCATACTTCAAGGGAATTGATAGAGTTAACTTATCTGAATATCTAAATAACATATTTTATTTATTTATATTTATAAATGCAAAGGCTCCAGTTTTAGCAGAGTTCTTCAAGCCACTTGGTCCTCCTTTTTGTCATTATCTTCGGTCTCTTCGGAGCCTTCAGCCTCAGCTTCCTTTTCTGGCTCACCCAATTCGGCGGGGTCCGTTATTTCACTGGTTGACGGTTCTTCTTTAGCTTCCCCAGTGCCTTCCTCGCATTGGCCTCCATGATCTCCATTGGATTGAGCAGACTCCCCAGCCTTTGCAGCGCTGGTAATATCTACAGAAGCGATTGTGATAGCTATTGGCAGCTCTTGAGCCTCGTCTCCTTTGTTGGGCTCTATTTCCCCATCATTTCCACTCCTTGCTTCCACATCTTCGGTAGGCTGAGCATCTTCAGGTTTGTTCTTACAGTTGACAGCATCTACGGAAATGATTGTGTTAGCTTTAAGCAGGAATTGTGGGAATTACTTGCCTGCCTTGGGTTCTTTGGTTGGAGTCTTCGGCTTAATAAAGTCTTCGCTCGACTCAATGTGGTCCTCTTTGATATCATTCTTCCTGGCCCGCTTGATGGGGAAAGCATCATCCGAGTGGCTAAAATGAAATATTTTAAGAACGTATCGGGGCTTTTGAGTCGTTGAATGCTTACCTGGGAATTAGGGGAAATCTTAGCACCTTTGGCTCTTTTTTCTTAGCGGAAACAGGGGAAATATCATCTGGGTTCAATGGGATATCTTTCTTTTGCTTGTTATCCTTGTTTCCTTTCGCCATCTTATTATCTGTTTTTAAACGATTTTTATAGTTAACAAGATGCTCTGAAAGATTCTTAGTTTCCTCGCTGGAAAAAAATAATAATAATAATAAATAATAATAAATCTCGCAAATATAAAATGTATATAAATAAAAAAAACATTTGTGTTGTGTGAACATTTCATTTATTTATATCTAAATACAAACTTAGCCTACATTTAAATGCATTTTGCTTTACCGAAAATTAAAACTTATCCAAAAATGTAGTAGGGCTGTGTGGGGCTACTCCTATGCGTTATGCTTATGCGTTGTGATGAAATGGGAAACGATTCTAGCCTAGTGACCAGCTCTCCCCCTCTGTCGCGGGCGATGACTGCAGCGGGCTCTCAATGGGATAATACTGGTCATAATAAATAGAGGCGGGACCTTACTATAATTACAAGTTCTTCTTTCCTTTTGGGATCTCTGAGTGGGCGAACTTAGGACAAGTGTGCACTCCGGATATATAATATATACATGTATATATCGCCGGGTGTGAGTCTGTGGTTGGTGGGCAAGGGAATACTTTGGGTGTGGGCCAAGCTGCTGCTGCTGCTGCTGCTGTATATCTTCTATATACATCTAACTAGGGTAGCGATCGGTAGCCGGCGGATGAGCTAGCTGGGAAAGGGACGCTGGCCCTCGTTGCCGGCCCTGGGATCAATGTACGAGATCACGCTGCTCTGACTGCTATCGTCCTCGATCGTCTCGTTGAGATTTTCGTTGTGGGAGTTGCTCAGCGGCTTGGCTTCCTTCTCCATGTTCCTGTCCCTCTCGCGCTCGCGCTCGCGCTCCCTCTCTCGCTCGCGTTCTCTCTCCCTTTCGAAGCGCTCGGCGACCTGATCCTGCTTGCTCCTCAGGGGACTGCGGCACTTGATGGCCTCGTACAGCTCATCGATGGAGGTGTCCTGGTCGTGGTCATGATGATGATGATGATGATCCTGCTCCGGATCCCCGGTGACCCTGTCGCCACTTGTGGCGGCCACAAACTCGTCGTCGAACTCGTTAAGGACATCCACATCGGCATCGCTGGCATTCGAGGATTGGTAGCAACGAAAATCATCGGTCAAGGTCAAATTAAGGTCGTTGTCCGCCTGGGGAGCGTACAGGCCGTGACTACGAATGCTAATCTCTGAGTTCTGGTAGTTCAGATCGCTCTCGTTTGTGGGACTCCCAGACAGGAGGCGGCCGTCGTCCTCCGTTTCCGCCATTGCGGATGGATGATGCGCCGCCGCCTTCAATTGGCTGAGATTGTTGCTGGAGCATGAGTACGCCTGCCGCAGCTGCTGCTCCTCCAGCGTGCTGGCCTCGTGGGCCGACAACTGACTGGACTCCTCCTGGACTCCCGTATCGTCCAGTCTCGGCGACTTGTCATTAGCTTCTCCGCTGCCAGCGCCGCCTGCAAGCATTTCACTGATGTTGTTCAGGGACTTGGACTGCTGCTGCTGGCTGAAGCGGATGAGGACACTGGGGAAGTCATCGTCCAGCTCGATGCTGTTGTTGGTGGTCACCTGCAGCGAGTTGGACACGTAAATCTCGTGCACCTGAAGCAGCGGCTCTTCGAGGCTCACTTCCGGCAAGCCTAGGCTATTCATGGCCTCCAGGCTGGGCTGTTTCACGGGCGTGGAACTGATGGGTTGATGCTGTGGCTGCTGATGGGGGGTTGACGATGACCCTCGGTGGCGGAACAGGCTGCTCATCCCGCTGGCCGGTGGCAAGGTGTTGGCATACAGTGGAGCGTGCTCGTCCAGAGAGCTGGCGTCCTCCTCTTCCATTTCCTGCTCTGGTTCCTCGGCCGTTGCTGCTGCTGCTGCTGCTGCTGGTGTCTGCTCCTGCTCCTCTTGCTCCTCCTCATCGTCGTCGTCATCGTCTTGCTCGTGCAGCGTTTCGTCGAGTAACGAGGGTGTCCTGGTGCGTCCATTCGCTCTCAGCTTGATAACCTCGTGCTGCGGCGTCAGCGTCTCCGGGATGTTGGTGTAGATGTTCGCCTGCATGATCTTCGTAGCCGACGAGGCGCTGGCAGGCACAAAGCGCTTGAACTGCAGCGACTCTCCGCCGACACCGCTCTCTTTGGGCGCCATAGCCATCGGAGATCCGTGGTTCTTGTAGTGGAGATTGGTGTTGTTCACCTTGCTGCCGCCAGCGAGCAGGGTCATGGCGTTGTGGTGCCTGCTGTACAGCTGCTCCGAGCTGGCGTCGCTCAAGCTATGCTGGCTGTGGAGCTGCATTTGCATCTGCATCTGGAGCTGCATCTGCGGCATCGTCTGGCGTTGCAGCTCGAAGTTGTTGCGCTTGGCCAGGCGCTTCTGCTTCTTGAAGAACTTGCGCGCTACGTTGATCTGGTTGGGATTGTAGAAGATCTCCGCCGAGGGTATTAGGTCGTGGCTGGAGCCGTGCAGCAGGGCGTTCAGGCTGTGCGGCGGCACAACGCTGCCCGAGCCGGAAACTACGCCGCCGCCAGAAGCTGTCGCAGCAGCTCCGGCTGCGACTCCGGCCTGCGTTACCTGCTGGCCACCGTTGGCCGTTGTGTTGTTAATGATGGTCATGCCGCCCGCACCGTTGGCCTGCAGCAGCTGCTCCTGCTGGCTCCTCGTCTGACTGCGCGTCTGGCTGCGCATGCTCCGCGAGCACTGGCTGTTCGAGCGCGAGCCGGCAGAGTTGTTCGCCTCGTAAAGGCTGCCGGGGCCTGGGTTTGCCTTGTACGCCACTATCGAGTTGCTGATCATGGCGGTGCCTGGTCCGGGCATACCGGACGACGGATGCGTGCTCCTCGCCTGGCTGCCATTGTTGTAGGTCACCAGTTTCAAGGGCCTGCAACTGGCGTTGCTCCTTCCGTCTCTGCCCTGCGACCACGCCTGGCGCGCATCGTTTCGGCTGAGATTGTAGAAGATCAGCAGGAAGATGCCCAGGCAGGAACAGCAGCCGGCAAAGGAGATCACGTACAGGTCCTGGCCACTGCTAACGTAGCCAGCGGCCGACAGCCAGGCGCCGGCGTACAGCACCAGGAAGATGAAGTGGCCGCGCAAATGGGAGAGATTCGAGCGCTCGAAGTCGTCGACTATGCTGCTCAGGGGATTGCTCAGCGTGCTGTATTGCTCCTGCATGTGATCGTGCTCCTTGCGGCCGCCGCCGGGTTGGCCAATGGCCGCCGTGGTGGCACTGCCGTTCGCGTCCAACCAGTCCAGATCGATGTGCTCCGTGGCCTGTGTATTGTTGTCCGAGTACTGGCGATGATGGTGCTGCTGGTGCTGCTGCATTTGCAGCTGGAGCACATTCACCGCCTGCTGGCTCAGCTGATAATAGATGCACAGCGCCAGGATGCCGCAGAATATCACGAGGAAGACGGCGGGCACCAGGAGGGCGTTCAGCGTGGTGGCACTGTGCAGGAAGCAGAAGTCGTAGGCGGCGTACTCGGCCAGGTTCACGGCACTACTGATGCCGCAAATCAGGAAGGCGATGCCCCAGCCGACCAGGTAAATGCCGAGAATGGGCTTTCGCTCCCTCTCCCGCTGCGGCTCCATCTCCTGGCCCTGCCCCTGGCCCGATGTCGTTGTCGTCTTGGTCAGCCGCTTGTACATGCTACTCAGGCTGACGCACACCCAGAGCAGGACGCACAGGCCGAGGTAATGCATCAGCAGGCCCAGCAGGCGGCACTGCGGCTGGTTCGCGGTCTGGTAAATGCCCAGCGAGAAGGCGAGCGCCAGGGCTCCCAGTGCCAGCCAGGTGTTGACCAGTGCATGCCTCTGCACCCTGTTGATCCTTACGGCTCGACCAAACACGGCGAAGGTCACCGCGTTGAAGGCGCAGCAAGCGAAGAGCAGCCCACAGCCGGCATAGACCGCCGCCGGTGGATGCCTGAACCTAGCACCCGCCTCCTCGCTGCGAAAGTCGTTGAGATAGCGGCTCCGCTGCAGCAGGCCGAAGTAGCCCGTCCGACTGCAGCTGAACATGACGAGGGTGCGGTGCTGGTAGTGCTGCTGGCAGACGCCCGTCTCCCAGCGCTGCTCCTCAGCATCCCACCACGCCGGGTGCGGGGCACTCAGCTGGTTGTGATACGGATGCGCCCGCAGCATCACCGTCACCCGCTGCTGGTACACATCCTCGTCGGGATCCAGTTCGTCGGCCGACTGAAAGTGCAATGGCTCTCCCTCGCTGCTGTAGGCCAGCACACCGATGATGGCCGAGGACAGGGACTCATTGTGGCTGCCCCTCAGGTTGGGCAGGAGTTTTCCGTTCCTGTGCAGCGAGATGAGCAGGCGAAGGCTTCGCGAAGCGGCTGAACCCAGGGAGCTGTTGCCGATGACGCTGTAGGGTAGCTGGATGGCGGCATCGATGTCGCCATGCTCGTACATGGGTATTGTGTCGTTGGCGCTGTTGCACTGAAAGCCCCGCGGGCTCTGCTCCAGCCAGACGCAGGACAGGCTGACAAAGGCCTCCACACTGATGTTGAAGAACTCGACGAAGAGATTGCGCTGCTGGGCGAGTGAGCCCCGCCACGGGATCATCTCTGACGGCAGTAGCTCCGCCTGGGTGCTGGCCAGGGCCAGGCGCATGGCGGAGGATTCTACCACGTGAAGCAGCCGCTGCCCCGTACCCTGCTCCGACTGGGCGGCGCGAAAGAGGTGAGCCGGAAGGTTGAGCAGCTGCGAAACGATGTCCATTAGCAGGTGACTGATCTCCTGCTGCTGCTGCGGCTGCTCCAGCTGATCCAGGTACTTGACCAGCGTCCGAGCAATGTACTCCAGGTCCATGGGATCCCTTATGCGGTTCAGCTGCGTCTGCGCCTGCGTAAAGTTGTGCAGGCGGCGGGCAATTTCCAGGGCATTCTGGCCCTTTGTCAGCGTGAGATTTACCTTGGCGAACTGCTCCAGGATGCGCGTCGTTTCACTGACATAGACACAGCTCTCGGTGTCCAGATTGAGCCACTCCCCCGACGGCCCGCACTCGTGGGACGCCCGCCTGGCTGGGGTGGCATCGCTGGGCTCCTCCACGCACTCCTGCAGGACCGTCTCGCCGCGCATCGTCCGTGGCCAGTGGTAGGTGCCCTTGTTGGTGTGCACAACCCGCGCCTCGCAGTACAGCGTGCCCTTGGCCACCACATGCAGGACGATGGCCTGTGATAGGTTCGCCTGCTGGCTGCGCAACGTGCAGTCCCACATTCCTGTATGATTCTGCGTGAGGCTACCGATGCGCAGGATCGACTGCAGGATGCCCGAGTCCGTGGAGTGGCGCGTCTCCAAGCTGACGTCCTCGAACACCTTGGTGGGATCCCGATACACAATATCCTCGGTGGAGTTCTTGGCCCGAATCTTCTCCGACCAGCCCCAAAAGACATAGGCCCGCGTTGGCAAATCCTCACTCTCCCGTGGCACCCCGATGGCCACCCGCGGGGCATAGCACTTCAGCTGCAGCTCATCGCCCTCGAAGGCCACCTGGTTCTTGCTGGGTATCAGCTCCAGGAGCGGCTGCAACAGCGTCTCGCAATGGAAGTCCTTGCCCACGCGCAGCTTCTTCAGCGGCATGCCGCGAAAGTTCACCGGCGAATCGCATTTGGGCGGCGGCAGCAGGCGCACATCTCGGGCGCTCGACCAGGCAATCAGCCAGATCAGGCCGCAGTCACAGGCCAGCGGATTTCCGCTCAGATCCCTGCAAAAGGAAGCGGGAAACACAGCCATGAGTCTTGGTACCCGGCAAAAGCGGACAGGACAACTTACAGCTGCTTGAGCTTCGGCATCTGATCGAAGGTGCCCTCGTATATGTGGCTGATGGCATTGCCCGCCAGCTTCAGCTTCTCCACATGGGCCAGGCTGTCGCCGAAGGTCTCCCTGTCCAGTTCGGTTAGCAGATTGAACGAAAGATCCAAGCGCTTCAGCTCCGTAAAGTTCCTAAAATCCTCGCCGCTTATATGGGCAATGGCGTTCCTGCTGGCGTTGCTAGGAACACGAAGAATGACTTGACTTGACTTGACTTGGTTTCAGCGGAAAAGAGCTGACACTTACATGCCCACAATGCTGCCGGTGACATCCTCGCCAAAGTCCAGCTCCCGCCAGCTGGCTATCTGCTGCTCATCGCAGCGCACACGCAGGCTATGTATGTTCTCCGCAACGTTTTTGCAACTGCACTTGCGCGGGCATCCGGCGGCTGCCGCCGCTGAGATTCCACTGTCCGGCACTTGGCCATCCGGATTCGACACCTGACCCGTCACTGTAGCTGCTTCTCCTCCTCCTCCACCAGTCTCGGTCGCCGTCGAAGACAACGCAAGGAACAGAAGCAGCAATGACAGCGACGCCAGCAGAGGGGGGCGGGTGACACGGTTGCTGCTGCTGCGATCTCCACGCCCCGCGTTCTTTTGGCCGCCCATATTCATGGATTCGATTGATTACATGCCGGGCGCGGGTGGCGCGCATTTAATTAACAATTTTCAAGTCGAAGCATAATAAACAACAATAGAAAACACACACACACAGCAAATAGTTTACAACAAAAAAAAAATAACGCGCAGCCAGTGTTGTTCTAATTTTTTTTTAGAACTAGAGATGGTCTGTGAGCGTTAAGTGCGGCTGGTTCTAGCCATATCGATTTTTCCCGTACTTATCGATATTTATGCTATCAGGTTTAAAAGTGGCCGGCAAGTGTTTTTATGGGGAACTAGCACATCTCAAATCAAAATGGCGACCCACATTTATTTCAGGATTTCTTCTTTTTTCACATATAAAAAATGTAATTATTTTACATTCCGAGTTATATGTAACAAGACCTTTTGGAACTACTTTTTTTTACATGATTTTATGAGAAATTACCTTAAAATGCATACATAAATCCGTCGACATATACTAATAAAATGCACAAATTTTTGATTCGCTGAGCAAAGTCTAAAGCAATTGGCTTTTACAAAAACACAAGAATAGATTGAAAGGATAAAGCACAGAGCAAAACTCACCAATGGTAGGATGGAGAAGCACTCACAATAAAATAAATTAAGATATTAGTAGCACGTTGGAAAGTTAAGCAAACTCAAAAAACCGAGAACGAACAGCCGCAGCGCACCGAAGTCAGAAGTTGGACTAGGACAAGATACAGTCGAGAGCTCAAAAACTTTGAAGGAAAAGTACGGTTGAAATAATCCAGGTTATTCACACTTCATTAGATTTTATCTCCCATTCCCATATTCCTGACACAAAGCTTAAGTGTGTTTTCAAAGCAAATTATTTTAAAGATATTTTAAGAACAGAAAACATATTATTATTCAAGGAAGTAGAAAGGAATTCCTAAATTATTCTTACTGAATATTATTATATATGTTGTAACAGGCAAAAACTTGTCTAAAATAATATTACAATTTATAAAAATAGAATTAGTTTTTATCGACCTGAATTTTAAAGTGTTTTATTTTGTAATTTTATGCATATTTTTATATATTTCTTAGACATGCAATGGAAAAAAACACTTATTAATTGTAAGTCAAGCAAAATAATTATTAAGATAAGTCTATGCAAAATTTATTAAAATTATTTCCACAAAAATCTCCAATCACATTTCTCTGAAATCAGTCCTTGAACTGGTTTTCGACTTTTATTTTTGTCGCGTGAGAATTGCTTAAATTTTTTGGAATTATTTTGAAAAATAACAAATGCCAAAAATTGATCTAAACACCAGTTATAGTGCTAACCAATAGCTACAAGTTTTAATTTTTTTTTTAAATAAAACAAAGTTTTTTCTTTGTTAAAATGCGTACAAATATCGCATTCGAAATAATAGAAATGCCCAATATTATACTATACATAGGTACATAGGAGTTTAACTGCCAAAAAGCAATGTTTAAACAGCTGTTGGTCACTCGAGTTGAAAAAAATCGAAGTTTTCAATTTATTTTTATTCGAAAATATTTTTTATATCGCCTGAGAACGATGATTTTCCAGCTATTTAACAAATGGAAGCCAAGGAGAAGAAACAAAGCTTTTATTCAGCGTTTTTTGAAACAAATTTTCCACATTTTTGCATGCAAACATCGATTTTGAAGGAAAGAAAATACCCAACGGTTGCTTACAATTTAAAAATAGATTTATTTTTGAGCCAAGCGGGCGGCTTCTGGCCGGGGTTCACGACCCCGTCGATCGCCATCGCCGCCGCCGCACAACCAACGCAATTATGCAAAGAAACACACACACAAAAAAAAAGTTTGGAAATAAGAAGAACACTAACAAAGATTGAGATTGCGAAAAACAGGTTTGCATCTTCAGAACTTAAAGCTATTTTTGAATTTAATCAATGAGAAGGGCTGGAGGAACCGGAAAGCGGGTGGCCAACCCCTACGCCAGCTTGCCGTTGTGCGCCGCCCTGTACTTGGACAGCTTCTCCATGTAGTCATCGTGCCGCTCCAGCGTCGCCAGCAGTCCCTCCGTGTTCACCGGCGACTCATCCGGGCCGTAGTTGATCAATTGGTCAGTCAATGTGGTCATGGTGCCGCCCAGCGCGTGCAGAATGGCATCGCCGGCGCAAATGTCCCACTTCTTGATCTTCGACGTATGCAAGTAGGCGGTGGCATTGTTGGCCACCACCTGGAGCACCTTGTATCCGGCACCCGCCGCCGTCAGCAGGTTAACATCCCCGCCGAAAATACCGCGCGCCAAATCCTTGGCCCCGGCGGTATGGGAACGCGACACAGTGATGATGGGAGCCTGGGTGTCCGTCGCGTGCTGCGGATGCAGGTTGGCCAGATACTCGGACATGGAGTTGCCCACCCAGGCCCAGGCCGTTTGTCCATTGAAGGGGCTGTGGATCACGCCGATAATGGGTCTCCCGGCCACCGCCACGCAGACCATAGTGGTCACGTACTCGTACAGCTCCTCTGAAAGAACATTGCAAAAAAAAACGCGATGCAAACATTCAAAGGTTCCCTCTGCTTGAGATTCTCACCTGTAAACTCCTTCGTGGCGTCCAGCGGATCCACCCAAACGGTAACATCTTGGGCATTGACACTCACATCCGGCACCTGGGCGGTTTCGTGCAGCACCGTGGGATCCAGATCGTAGCCATGCGCCTGCCGGCAGTGCTCCTTGTCCTCCTCGGAGAAGATCCGTACCCGCGGAAAGATGCGCTGCAGGCCCAGCTTCATGACGCAGTGCGACCGGCCATCCGCATCGGTGAATGGATCGTTGACACCCTCGTCCGTCTTGCCCTTGCTGCGCTCCTTAAGTTGCCGGGATCGCGCCACGTCCAGCACCTCCAGACCGCCGCGCTGGGCCGCCTGTATGGCGGCGATTAGCATTTTGCGGAGATTGACGCGATTGGGATTGTCGCTGCGCAGCATGCCGTAGATGGCCGGCCGCTCCTCCTGGTGGAAATTGAGGAAGTAGACCAGCACAATGGTCAGCAGAATGGCCACAACGGTGGCCGGCAGCCGGTTGATGCGTATGGAGCGTCCGTTCATCTTGTCCGCGCTCATGGGAAACTAGATTGCGGCGAGCTTGGGACAGGGACAGAGCGCCTCGTTGTCAGTTTGCCAGGTCACCAGATCAGATAGGTCGGATTCGATTCTGATCGCAGACCGAGAGATCCAGATCCAGATGCTGTGTAAACAGCGGGCGGGCGAACAGGCGAACGGGCGAGCGGGCGAAGAGCCAGAGCTGTGTACAGGCACGCTGTGAAAACACCTGGACCAACTGGCAGTGGTGTGCTGAGGGGACAGGTGAGTGGCGCTCGCGCGCTTCGTTCTCTTCTGATCTGCGTTCTGTTCTCCTCTCCGTCACGTCCACGTCGCGCGTTTTTTGGCCCAACAAAAAAATAAAGTAAACCAAGAACGGGACGGTAAACAATAACAAACGGTTGGGGTCTGAGCTAAAATCGCCAGTGTGACCCCATCGGGCTATCGCATCGCCCGCCAAGTTTCGCGCCCCTCTTGGGGTCCGTTGATTAAATAAACCCAACATTAGATAAAAATGTTGTAATTTAAATTTAATTTTAATGTAAATTTAAATGTAATTTTAAAGCATATCGTCATAATTTCGGTTTCACTTTCTGTATTTCTATAGCAAACTCAGTTACTTTCAGTTGAGTCTTTGAAGAAGCTAGAATATGAGTTAAAAACAAGCTAAAAATTAACGACAAAATAGATATAAAAAACACAACAAAATTATGTTTTTTAATATTTTATTTTGTTAATTTGAATCTTATAAAACCCCTTTGCAAGATATTTAAATGTTTCGTCATTTCTTTTTTTTTATATTATTATATTAATTTAAAAAACCGCTGCTGACTGCTTACCGTTTTGACCCTTAAAGTAAAACTGTCTCGCTATGTTTTTAACATGATGTTTATATATATTTCGGATCTTAAATAATCAATATTGTAAAATCAATATATAAAAATTAAACTTTTTTTGTAACATCATCCAATTAGCCAATTAGTTAGCCATTTTTCCTATAAAACAAATTGTTAATGTCACAAATGCAATATTTTTAGATGACCTCAGACAGCATTAAATTAAAAACAAAATAAAATTAAATAAAAAATAATAAATTCCCAATCGGGAAAAGAATCACCAATTACCAATTGCTAATTTTTGTATAGTGAGAAAGGTGGGCATGAATTGCCAACTGGTAATTGAGATTTTATAATGTAAGATTCCATAAGCAAAACTCGTAAACTTACATTCTGCTGTAATGCTGCTGTAGCTTTACATTTTGCTTCAACTTGAAAAAGACAAGGGAAGTCGAAAATTTAAAAAATATCGTATCGATGATATTTTTTTTATTACAAAATTTAATGATAATATTTTAAAATATCAATTCAAAATATCCATATATTTGACATTTTTTATATACAATTTTTTCCTCCCCAATATAAGACAAATTTTATAAAGTGTATTATTTAATTTATATTTAATTTATTATTTATATATCTTTTAATATTACTTATATTTATATTATAATTTACTTATTATAATTTCTAATGCTTAATGTAAGATTCCACACTTTAATGAATAAAATACACAAAATATCAATATCAAAAAAATATCGCGATTTCGATATTTAGGCAAAAAATATCACGATATAAATATATCGTTTAAAACAAAATATCGATATTATGATATTTTGATATATTATCAACAATCGAACAAAAAAGACTAAAGACGTGTGCTGTGGCGAATTGAAAATTGAAACCCAGAAATTCAACAGCATTTTTTTATTGTTTTTTTTTCTGTTTCTACCGCGAAACTTAATTTTTTTGCGGTTCTGCGATGAGATTGAAATATAGTTAACACACACATACAACAACAGAAACGACAGCCACAACAACAAAAAAGTGCGTGCGCGTGCAGAAAAAACGAAGAAATTGTGGGCGAATCAACAAGCAAAAGAGAATGAGCGATGATGAGGAAAAGAGGCAAAAGCAGAGGCAGTTGTCGTAGTACTAGTACAAAAAAGAAACTGCGAAAACTGCTTGTGAAGTGACAACAACAATCATAATAATAATAATAACAACAACAACAATCCGTACCAACCAAAAAAGAAACGCAAATAAATAATAAGAAAACAAAAGGAAGAAGGTAAAAACGAGCGCAAAATTATACATATTGTCCACAAAAGTAGCAATAACAACAACAATAATAACACAAAAAATAACTTAAAAAGTCGTGAATTCATCGCATACACAGACACACTGACACAAACACACTCAATGCAAACTCACACGTACATGAGCGCGCTGAACATGTGTGAGCTCGTCTAGTGGTGAGAGCGAGAGCGCTCTGTGTTTGCTGCTGTGCGTTATTTATTTTATTTTTCGTTAATCATTTTTCGCATTTAGCGAATAAGTTGGAAAAGCGACAATAAAACAACAATATAAATACAACGGACAAGCAGAGTAAGCAGCGCCAAGCAGTTTGCACCACTTAAAAGAGGTATTTATGTTTGTTTGTTTCCCGTTCGCTTCCAATCCATTAAAATTTCCCATTTTTTGTCCACAAGGAGGAGGAATATTCTTATTAGATCAGCCCACAGCAGCGACTTCTTTTTCGTCTGTTTTGCTTCTTCTGTTGTTTCTCACTCAATTCGCCGTTATTTATGTAACAAGTGTGTGCGTGCTAAATGAAGTGCTCGCGCTCGCTTGCTCTCTTTCCACTGCCACTGCCTCCTCCGCCCCTTCTCCTCTCTTTCGTTCTCTGTATTTGATGATTTGATTTTGTTCACTTAGTAAAGTTGCTTTATATTTTTTATTGTTGTCCGCTGTAAATGTAGCTGCCACCCAAAAAAAAAAGAAGAAATAAAAAATAATAAAAGCTCCACCGCAAAGCGCATTGAACTGGTTTATGTTGTGCTTGCTTCTTCTCTGCTCCACTCTTTCTCTCATCTCCCCTCTTTTCTGCTCCTTTTCTGCCTCTTTCTGTCCGTATCTCCCTTCCCGCTCTAACTTTTGGTTATCAACATTGACAATGATGCCAGAAAAAGAAACAGCGACAAAAGCAGCGGCTTGGCAGCGCAGCAGCAGAACGAAATTTGCGGATCTTTTGAACCGAACTTCTCAATCTTTGGGATTTCTTTTTTGCACTCCACACTCTCCGCTCCCCGTTTCCCCGTTTCTTTCCACTTTATCCACCCATACAATTACAGTGGTTATTCGGAATGAAGAATATTTGTCAAAATTTGTTATTCTAATTTAAAAAAATGTGATCTAGCTTAAAATTATGCTTTACATATGAAATTATATTATAAAAATACATTGAAAATGGGTCAGATAAAAAAGGACCTTTCGAGACTTCCAAAAAACCTGAAATAAAGAACTACAACCCAGGATCGCAATTTATTCCACAAAGCACTAACTTTACTGTTTATTCAATGCTTGCTCCCGTTTTGTTAACTTTGTTTTCGCTTTTTAAACTAATTTCCAGTGAAGTTTACTGCTTGTCATCTCAGCGGAAAACACGCATTACAGCTCACAGTGCAGCCCACTGATGACTATAATTAATCCGACTTGCCACGACATACATATGTATGGATAAATATGTATGAACAGCCGCCTCACTCTTCCCCTGCCAGACTTAATTTTTTAAATTTTTCCTTAACTAATTAAGAGGAAGCAACATTTTTAATTTGCATTTTAAAAAAGTTTAAATTTGGAAACATGTAGAGAAAACTAATTTTGGACAATTAAAATATATTACTGTTGGACATAAATAATGTAAAAATATTCCTTGACTAATATTACTTCATTTTTCTACTGTGACCTCAACTTTGTACATTTGCTTAATATTATTATTATTATTATTTTGTACATTTCTTTTGTGTATTTGGTAAAATTATTTAAGAACATGATTTGTTTGATATTGATATCTGCACAGTATGATCACGATGAAAAGAAATTCAGTTTTCCACCGCGAACTTGCAATTTTAATTTCCATGTTCTTGTTGAATGTCCTTTGAACGCTTCTCCGCCTTCCCATCCTTTTGAATCACTCACCTATTGCAAAAGGTCCGTATGGAATTAATTGCTTGAATTATTTATGAACACGGTCGATCGGTTTTGGCCTTAATTGGGAACGATTTAACGGTAATTTATTTACAATGCAATTTCAGCCATCCCTGTTCTGTCCCCCTGTCCTGATTTTGTTTTTGTTTGATTCGGGTTTCGGCTGCTTTTATTCTATTTGCTCGTATAATTAGTGAACGGAAATTGTTTTGTGCGTCATATGTATGTGTGTGATGTGTGTGAAGGTCAATGGGGCAACTTGCTATCGTTTTACGGCCACTCCTCCGCAAAGGCGCACCTGAGTCAGACCAACAACCTAAAACAAAAACGGCAAAAATAAATTATACAAAAAATATTTAAATTATTTCCGATCAGTAAAGCCCCCCTCCCATCATTATATTCTTTCGACTGTAAACAAATCGAAAGAGAAACAAACAAGAGTTTGTGCCTGCATATATCATTATCGGAATTCCGAAAATGACAACGAAAATTTTCCAAAAAAAATTCTCTTATCAGCAGCAAGTAAAATTCACTTGTTTTTTGGGTTTGTTTTGTATGTCGTTTATCTGTTTTTGTGAATTTATTTTCAATGAAATTTCGCTTTATTAAAAATAAAAACATTCTCATAATTATATGCAATTTCTTTTTTGTTTTGTCGAAGGAAGTTGGGTATTTCCTATGATTGTGATTCTCGTTGGAATGAGTCAGAAGAGACTCGGGGTCCAGATAGTGTTAATCTTTTAGTTAGCCAGAGGCTACTTGGCAGAAATAAGCAACAATTAAAGTCAGAGTCTTCTAATTAATATTTTTAGGTAAAGAACTTATTGTTATTTGTTTAAATGTAGATTATTGCAAAATGTCCCTTGCCCATATGTCCTGACCCTAATTTTAGTTCCTTATTCAGTGGTGCATTTTAGGAATTGTGGTGCAACCTTAATAGAACCATCATGAAATCATAAAATTTAATACAAAAAAATCCTTTTTAAAATTCAGACTTTAACTTAATTTTTGCGGAATATTGTTTAATTTGATTTTCTGATTTGTTGCAGGTTCCGCCCTCCCCCAATTCCATATGCAAAATGTCTAGTCCCGACGATAGAATACCAATACACGGTAAGTGGGAACGAAAGTCCCTTGCAATCGAATCCTAGATAAACTGGGCTTTAGTTCAGGGCAGTGTTGGGCGGTAATTATATTATATTATATCCTTCTCCTTCTCCCTCTCACCCTGTATTAGATGTTAGTATCTAACCTGCATATATAGCATTAAAAACATTCAGAATACATAACTCAAAATGTACACAGACCGCGCATATACACACACACACACATGCTCAAACAAAAGCTTACACAGCACGTGTGCCTGTATGTGTGTTTGTTGGCTTCCAAAAATAACTGTAATAGGCACATACACAAAAGCGGGCCAGAACTGCGCTGTCAATGATGATGCACACTGGTCCAAAGTTGGCGAGAAAAGCCACTTGGGAATTATAAAGCAAATAGTTCGTGAGTTCGAAAATGTATCCCAATTAAAGGCGTTAATTGATGGAAATGTTATTTAAATCGCATTTTGTAAATATCAGCTTGGGAATTATAATGCATAGAATAGGCACCCTTTTGAAAATCTTCAAAAGTAATGCTAAATATATAAACAATAGAGTTTTTATAGAAAAAATAATATAATTTTATACATTTAATCTATTATATGTTTTTAACAGCAAACCACAACCATTAGCTTGGTTGTTACTTACTTTCTAATTAGCTGCTCTAAAAGTATATTTATTACTGGTTTAATGCCCTACGATCTTGTTTATTTAATCTATTGAGTCTCTGGCCATTTATGCAAATGTTTAAGCCCCCTATATAGGCCGATGTCAATATCAAATTGGCAGAATGGCTTGGAAGCACAATGGCCTAAACTATTCGCTAAGTAACTAACTCCAGTTGCGATTGTTTTATGTGTGCAGATGGTGTTCCGTGGTGGTGAAGAATACTATGTTTCTCTCCCGCAACGGGGTTTTTTTTAACGGCTGTCAATCAAATCAGTTAAATATTTGCACAGCTTGGAACCACTGTGCGTTTGTTGCTCCGGTTTTGGTGGCAATACACTAGGAGTGGGAAGTGGGGAGTGCTGCCTACTAACTTTTTGTCCCGGGCAGGTTGAGAACAACAACAAGTAAATTGTCCATGGTCGGGTCGTCAACGTCGCTTTCGTCTCCTTCATGGCACGCAGATAGATATAGATATATGTATAATATGGGCGGGGCGGGAACATGGGAGGCTTCTTGGCTGAGGTTGCATGGTCTTCGTCTTGGCCAGTGCTGTCCTGGTTTTCCCTCCAAAAAAAAATTGAACTTTTTTCGAACTTTAAACCTACAAATATATAATCTTATAAGCCATAGATGTTGGGAATTTGGTGTTTGTTGCCAACATAGATTTTTAAAACAAGCTAATTATATATCTATATAAAATACTATCACTTTAGGCACGACATATCTTTAAGTAAAGTCTGAAAGAAAAATATTTTCATAATACATTTTCAAAATATTTTTAAACAATCATTAGAAAACTAAATGTAATTTTTAACATGACTGTAAGTTTAAGTTTGGGTATTTATAGTGCATTTTAGATGAAGAATCTATTTTCTTCTTTAGTAAAACTATATATTTTATACATCAAACTTAGAGCTTGGAAAATATCCACCTAGCTAAGTTGACAGCACTGCGTCCTGGACGCTTTTCCTTTTGGCCAGCCATCGAAACCACTGCCAATGCCAAGCACGTGGATGGGCGGGAAAATGGGTGGTATTTCGGGGGCGGGAGATGGTTGGGAGCCCCGTAATCTTCGCTTCGTTCCAAGCGCTCTTCCCTCTCCCTCTGCGCTCGCTTCTCCTCTCTCTTTCTCTCTCTCCCTCTCTGTGTCTGTTTGTTTGCAGCCAAAAAGAAAAACATTCGTTTATCGATTTTCATCTATTTTTAGACACAAAAGCAACAGCAACAAAATTTACTTGCCTTTCAAATGAGTGGTGTAAATGTGTATGTGTGTGTGTGTACTGGGTGTGTGTGTAATGTAACGGCAATGTTGACTGACGGCCGGACCCGGAGACCCGGGCCAGGAGCTCCTTGGCTCTTTTTTTGGCCACGTGCAATCCGCAGACGCGTCCAGAGGTCCCGGGAAAACGGAGGCTCTCCTCCATCGTGCCACGGACAATGGCCGAAAGCCTAATTGCTAGGGTTTTGGGGAGCCTTAAAAAGACTCGTTGGGTGCCAATGTTATATGTAGTTCAAGTCCACCCATCAATATACCAATTTATTATTTACCACCTTTAAGTCACCCATCAAAGATAATAAAAGATTAAAAACCAAAAAGTTCTGCAAACTTTTACCTAAAGTTTAATTTTCTTCTAAACTTGGTTCGAAAAATATTATTTCTGAATATGTATATTTATTGAAAAGCAATTTTTAAAGAAAGGAATATCAACTATTTTGTATTAATTGCAACAGATTGCAACAGATTCAATTAAAATTTGTAGCCAACTTTTTCATAATTGTTAACAAATTCTCAACAAGTCAATTTTTCGTTCAACTAAAAACTTTTATTAAAACTTTAGTTTGCAAATTTTAAACGGCCAATTGCCTGACTTGCTAACAACAACAGAACTCATTTAAAACTAAGTGTAAAGTTTGCTCGTAGCAACGATTTGCTAATGAAAACTATTTACAAACTTTTAAAGAGTTGTCCTTAACAACTTTCAATTGTTAAATTGTTTGCATTGCCTTTGGATTTCATTTTATTTTCATTCACATTTTCGGAATGATCGTTGGAATCGCCGCAAGTTTGGCATTAAAATTGGCTTTTAATATTGAAGTTTTCCTTTTGCGTTTGTTGGTACCAACAGCATTCCTTTTCGGTTGGGAATATTTATATATAGAAATTAATTGCCCCACACACCCCTACCCCTCCTGTTGAAAGTGGGATGGAATTGATTGTCTAAGACGCAATAAGTGAAAAGTTTTTCCCTGGTTTTTGTTGCTACTTTTCGTGTGCTTCCCATTGTGAAACACGCAGCACCTGCAAGAAGAAGGTCGACTGGCTGACTCCCCTTAGCCTTAGCCTGCCTTTTCCTTTCCCCCCGTTATGCCATTATATGCCCCCCCTGGCAGCCGCCGCCCCTGCGATTTCTCCGGTGGTGCCAGTGGAGCATTTATTGTAATGGCATTCCAAGAATAAAACTTGGCTCGGTGGTTGGTTGGTTCGGTTCGGTTCTTCGGTTGTGTGTTGTTTCGTTTGAGCTGTTATATAAAATCGTTAGGGCTTTATGTATGTATGTATGTTTGAGTTTCACCCGTGTAGAGCCCCCAAAACCCACCGAAAAGCCCCACACCACGCCACTGTCTTCGTGGGGGTAATCATATCGAGAGCGGCGTCGTCGTTGCCGCTGCGTTTATTTATTCATTTCATTTACTTACAGTGCCAGCTCGAAACGAAAATTCGACTTTTTAGGTATTTGCAAATTGCCAGAAATTAGATGAATCATTTCCTAAATTAAGCCACCTTGAACATTTAACATTGAACATTCATACATAGAACACCTTGCAAACAATTGAACTAAATATATATATGTGTATAACTTGGTTTCAAAGCGGTTTTAGCTAATTAACCTATTTAAATTAATCAGGAAATGTTTATTTTAGTCAGCATGTTGACTTGCTTTTTAAAATGTGCACACGTTGGGTCTTTAAAACAAATGCGATGGCATTGAATATGTTTCGAAAAACTGTGGTCTTAAATCCCGGCCTAACAGTTTTTACAGCGAATATGCTTAAACAATATAATACTCGAAAAAATATATTTTATTCCATGTTTTTTGTTGTATTAAAAAATATTTTTCCTTATTAACCTTAGTACGATGGCTCGACATCAGGGATTACTAATAATATTTCCATTAAATAAAGTGTTTTTTTTTTTTTCAAATAAGTTTTAACTATTCTAATTTAGCATTTTTAATACTGAAAAATCAAAAATATTATTTAAAAAGTGTTTATTATAAAAACAAGTTTTTTACAAATGCAAAGCAGCTTTTCTAATCCTAATTTTAATTTATAAAAATATAAAACTAACTTTTAGCATTGGTCTATAATTTTTTTTTAAATTTTCCAAGGTGAACCACACCAAACTACATACATATGTATTTGTAATTTAGTTTTATTATTTATTTTTTGTTCTGTAGGCGCGCATAGTAGCCTAGAACTTCATTAAATGCCACGCCCTTCGCCTTATACCGCCTCCCCGCCCACCAACAATAAGAATAATACTAAAAAAAAAAAACATCAGTTTGCCGGCGCTCATTTTTGTTTTTGTTTTTTGGCCTGGCCCAAAAGTTTTGTTTTTGCTGTTGTCGTTTCTATTTTTAGAATGCGCGCGCTGGAAATTTACCCACACAATACGCGTACAATCGCAGGCAGCGCACATACACACACACACAGATACGTTGCTATCACTCAAAACAAACTTATTGAGGAAGGAAGAAAAGAGAGACGGCAAAAGAGAATGATAGGTGGGAACAGGGCGAGGAGACGGCAGAAGAAGGAGCATTTCAAGCTGTTCTCTCTCCATCTCTCTGTTATTGTCGTATCAATTTCCAATTGAATTTCAGTTTCAATTTCAATGACACCAGCGCCCCCTCTCATAAAATTTTATAACGTTTTTGTGCTTTTCATGTTCTCTTTTGCCACCTTCCCCTCCTCCGCCGTCGCACACATACACGTGCTTTTGTTTTTGTTGTGCCATTTGGTTGCTTGGTTTCTATGTCAACACAGAAATTGACCTTGAAGTTGAAAAAGCCACCAGAAGGATGGGGGGAAGGGACGCTATTTGTTAGAGGGGAATGCAAATGGAGCGGGAAAGAGCATGGCGGGCAGGTTGCTACGCATTTACTTTTATTAAATACTTTGTTGCCGAAAAAAAAAGGAAAAGAACAGCTGATTGCAAGCAACTCTCTTGCTCACCTCCAATCTCTTTTTCGCCACCTGCAATGCAAAGAGGGAGGGCCAAAAGAGCAAAATTATTTTCTCTTTTCTGAGTAGCGATCACATCAGCTAACCATTGCCCTAGAAATCTTAGAATTGTAAATAAACATAAATAAAACAGCTTAAAATTATTCCCAATTAAATTGTATAAAAAGTGTTTCTAAACAACAAATTATTTGTTCCATTTTGCATTTGCTTCCTCCCAATAGGGTATTTGAAATTCCACATTGCAGCCAGTTTTCCCTATTGCATTTGCATGGAAGTTCAATTTGAATTTCGTCTTTAAGTCTTCAGTTGTTGCCTGCCAGTGTTTGGGTGTTTTGTTTTCCCATTTATTTTATCTTGTTTCACTGTTTGTACTACTTTTTCCGTTTTCCGTGCTTTTGTGCAATGTGCGGTGCGATGATGTGTTTCTGTTGCCGCTTTTGTAGCAGGGTGTTGCCACTTCTAAATATACTCCCAAAGCCATGCACGATTTATAACTGCGTCTAAAAATAGAACGGCAAAAAGCAGAGCGGCAAGCAGCGCAGCCAGCAGCGCAGCAGGTCATGGCCTGTTCAGTTAGATATGCACCGACATTACACTCACATGCACGGCTACAGATAGGTGCAAAAGAATAACACTAAATCACTGATAAATCATTGATATTTTTAAAAATTAGTTTTGCCAACAATAAATCATATTTGCTTGTTTAATAGTTCTTAAATAAATTATAAATAACCAATACTAATAACGCTATTTTATTGACCGTAACTGTATGTATATTTACACATGTATTCTCATGTATATTATATTTACATAAAAATACGTACATATATCCATCTTATGCACATGCGTTTGTGCTTTTGTTTTATTGCTGCTTTGGGCTTTGCTCTTTGTTGTTCTATTTTTAGCCCCATAGCCACATAACCCAATATTCAATTGGAATCAATTCTAGACCAAAAACTCGACTTTGCTGATTAGATCAGCGCGGGAAAGAGAGGGAGGCCAGAGGAATAATATTGAGAGAGCGCTCGTGAGAGCCAAAGACATCATTACTAATTGGACTTTTCGGTTAGTCATACTGTCATGTTGTTGTGCTCTGAATTTTATTGGCGCGCAATTAGAATTAGTCCAGGCGAACAGAGAAAAAGAGAGAGAGAGAGAAGAGAAAGAATCACAAAATATTTATCAATGAAAAATTTTTCAACCGATTTTCAGTTTGTAGCAGAATTTTCATCATCATTTACCTTTTTGGCAGCAAATCAAATTAGTTGAGCGGTGCTAAAATACAGAGCGCAAAAGGGAAGCAGAGACAGCGAATGAGTGAAATAACAAAAAGTAAAAAAGTAAGCAAGGGAGGGAGAGGAGAAGACAGGTTAAAGGGCCGTCACGTGCGACAAAACTGAGGAGAAGAAGAAGAAGAGGAAGAGGGAAACGGCAAGAGGAAACGTCGTAATCGCTGTTAACTGGTACTATGCAAGGTTAACAAAAATAGTCAACTAAAAATAAGAAGTTATACACTAAAAGATACATTTTGTGCATCATATAATGATGATTATATCTTGATTTCACAAAATACAATTAAATTAGTAGCAGGCATAATTTAAAAATTGGAATATATCAGATTATTGTTTCCTTTTAATGTTGCATTTATTCTCCCAAAAAAGTAGGCAATGGTTTTATTTATTGTTATAAACTGTTATGCGCGCATTTCCCCTTATATGTTTTCTCCCTGTGTACCCTACACATACACATACACACAAATACCGGACCATTGAGGTCCGATTCGTCGACTAAATACGTTTTAGATTTATTTTTAAAAGCGTCTGATAAGCGCGGCCTTATCTGTGTATGTAATCAGGCAAGAGCGAGGGCGGCAGCTGAGAGCCGAGAGCGGTAGAGGTAGGGGCAGCGGTAACGAAGGTGTGTGGCCCGTGTCACACCTCCTCAATACTAGCTCTGGCTCGCTCTTTCCCTTGATTCCGCATTATATGTGAATATATACAAAATACATAAAACATTTACATACATTTCTATGTATATAATTATAATTGTATGTACATACATATGCAGAGATATACCGCTCCGAAACGATTCAATTTCGCTCGCTCAGTTTTGTGTTTACATTGTCAATTCGCAGATCTGCCACCAGAAGCCGGAAGCGATGAGCGATTGCTGCACATAACGCCGGGCGGCACACTGACATTGGACTTCAAGCCCCATCCAGCGGTGGATATCAACCAGCAGATCATGGAGGTGAGTCTTGAATTTAAATTCCTTGCTTTCCTTCCGTTTCACTACATGATGAAAAACCATCAAAATAAATGACATTCGATCGGAATATGACATCAGAGGAGAAAACGCCAAGCGTAGCATTGAAAACCAATTTAGCGACGATTCGTTAATCGATTATGTTTTCCTCAATTCCATTCCGTTCGAATCTTGTGAAATCAAAATTAATGGCAGGGAATGAGTCATACAATACGATCTATACGATATATTATGGGTTATTAATCCTTTATTAGCTTTCAATGAAACTGTAGATACAAGAAGACACAGATAGAAACACTATTCTATACATATAGTATGTAGTTGTATTTGAAAAACAAGAAAAATTCACAAAAGTTGAATGTTTGTAGACTAAAATGTTTTAATCTAAGTTCAAGTTTAGCGAAATGTATATATTTCGCTTTGCGAAGTGAATTTATTTGATTTATCGTAAAACTAATAAAGTCATTGAAAAGGGAATGAAGCTTAAGCAGCCTCATCTAATATTTATTTATTATTATAATGTTTAGTAATGATAATCATCAATTAAAATTAAGAGACATATAATTCCGAGTCCATATAAATTAAAAATTTGTGCAGGAATTCTAAGGTTTATGAGAAATATGCAGAATATATAGAATATAACTTTATTATCGTTATTATGCTAGTTCAATTGATAGATTTTATCCATATAATTTACTTTAAAATGTACCGTTTTCAATAATGTTAATTTTGATAAAGAGTTTTAAATTTAAAGTTTAAGTTGTTAGTGCCCAGGCTCTCTGCCTAATATTCATTAGCCATTCATCACTGCCGGACAGCAGCTTTGTGTCCAGTTCCTCCAGCTGACTGGCTTGCTTGTGTCCCCCGTTTCTGGTCCGTCTCGGCTGTTGTTTTATTTTCGTTGAGCTTTTTATTTATACTTTATTTGCCTGGTTCTTCGGGCTCCGGCTCTAGCCATGCTCTCATGCCCCGTGTCCATTGCCCATGCACATGCTCTCCTCCATAGCCGCATGTGTGCGTCCGATGCTGCGGCTCCTCTCGTTGAGAGTCTAAATTTAAACGCGTGTACAACTTAATGATTCTATATTTATTGTTTTCACTACGAAAATATGTATGAGTTTTTGCGCATTTTTTAAATAAAATCCTCTAAAAATAGACGGAAACCGAGTCAAGAGAGCCGCACAGCGAGCGAGAAAAGTCTGTGAGCGATGGGGATGTAAAGGCGCCGTTGCCTATGATGCACAGCCTCGGAAGATGATGATGCAAAAATTAAACCATATTAATATTATTATATTATATTAAATTAATATTACTAATTTTATAATTAAATTATTAATAATTAATTTTATAATAGATTATTGGGCTCTAAAATATATAAAACTAGTTTTGCATTTAATTTAACTTAAAAGTTTGATACATTTTGCTTATATTGGGATTTATTTAATCGCTTTTTTAGTATAAACATTTTTCATTTAAAAAAACAAATTTTTTGGCAGTTTTAAAAATATATTTTACAGTAATTGTTATTTTTAAAAATTTTTAGATTCCAAATATAATTTGAATTTATATTATTATGTTTATGTTTATGTTTTGTCAAGTTATATTTCAATATATACTATTATTTTAATAAATATCGATCGGATATTTAAGGTATATATATTTTTAAGCTTTCTTCTGTGTTATAATTTGTAAAGTAATTTCTTAGTTGATTTCCCCTGTATATATGGATTTCTATTAAACTATTCTCTTGTTTTCTTTGTGTGCCCACTGTACTTGTGGCATATGAGGGGCAGCATGTGCATTTGGCCCACCTGCTTGAGACGCCCCCCTTTCACCGCCCTTTTTGTGCAGCTTCTTGATCTTGTTCTTCCTCGTATTTCTGGTGCTGCTTGCATTCAATTTATAGTCTCGGAGATTTATTTATGCCTCGATTTTTGGCTGCAGTTTGCCTTCTTATTTTTGTCGAGTTTTTCTCATTTCTCTGCTTCTTCTTAGGCTTTTCTTGGTCTTTGCTGTTCCGTCGCATTTCGTTTGTTTTGTTTTCGTTTGAAATTTTTATTTTTAGGGTTAAAGAGTGTTTTATATGCGGCCCAATGGTCTTCTTGTGCCTCATTCTTTTTGTTTTTGTTTTTGGTGTCCATGCCCCGCCGCCCACTGTCCCACCCATTACACAGAGAAAAATGATTTTAGCGGGCAATATATTTTTATGCTATAAATAATAATATTAATTGAACTTTGTACAGAATTTAATTTATTTGTTTAAATATACTTTTCTAAGTTGAAACACAAAAGATGATGAACATGAAAAAATTAGAATATAAAATGGCAAGTTTGTTTCTCCATTTCGATCTAGAACTAAATTAAATGTTTATTTTTTTTAATACATTTATATAATTTTCATATATATAATATATTTAATGTTATTAGAAAGCCATCACTCTTTTTTTGTGCTGTGTAGCTTTGCCCATTTTCCATTTACATCCCATTTGAGTTGCCTTCGTTTTTCATCATCGCCGCGTTTGCCGTTTTTGTTATTTTCAGTTTTTCCTTTGAATTTATTTTTGTTCTTTTATAAACTCTGCGGGTTATATTTTTAAAACTCACACACACACACACACACGCACCACATTTGGCTGGCTAGATCACGCATACAACAACATCAATTGCCAATCAGTGAAAATGTTTTATAGAATTCCGCCATCTATTTTCTTTCAGTATTTTGTGTTCTGTTTTGTTTTTTCATTTTCTATTTTCAATTTTCTAATTTTCTAATTTTCGTGTTTTTGTTTTCTCTTGTTCTGAATTTTATTTTTGTGGTTTCGTGGCACGAGCAAAATGCAAATTAGCAAAAATTGAAGGTGGAGTGGGTGGTGGTGGTGGGAGAGAGGGTGGGTTGACAAGATCTTAAATGTAGATGATCATTGATCTTTGATCTTCGCCCACAAATTAGGCAAGAATAGCGAATGGCAAAGAATTCGGTTGGCTTAACAAAGTATTATCCACGGGTATAAAGATGTTTCTTTGATCATATTTCCAAGCTAAATTGAGAGCTATCAAAAAAGGACCTCTAAATTTTCGGTATTAAATGGGAAAAAATATATATTATTTGGTTTAGTTTTTAATTTTTCATAAATATTTCAGGGGGGGGTTTTTTCTGACTTGTAAAAGTCCTTATTAAATCTGGAATTTTATTTCTAATTTGACTATTAATTTGTTTTCCATTGTTTTATTTAATTAATTCTTGTGAAAGTAAAGCACACTGACTCTAAGATGTAAATATCTAAATAATAAATGAACTTTGTAGAAATCCACCCATACCTTGGGAATTTACTTGTTATTCCAGGCATTATAAGTATAATTAAAAAACAATCGCTAACTCACGCTTAAAATAGATCAAGCTAGAATCAATTACCGATCGATTCACTGAATGTATTTTCTTTGCAATATCCGGAAATACCTTGCTTGCTCCTCGTCATCATTGGGCATTTTTCCGCTATTAATTTCATTTGTTTGTGGCTCCACCCCCGATTCCTTTATTTATATATTTTTTTTTTGTATTTTTTTTTTAACCGATCCGTGCAGTGCTTCTATTTATATGGGCGTGCCTGTGTGTTGTCTTCTGGCCCGCTATAATTATAGCGCAGGTATTTATAATTATACCACTGGCCATAGCAACTGGCGAATATATGTACGTATGTATATATGCTGTTGTGCAAGCTGCAGGGGGTGGTGGGTGTTCTGGGTGGTGGGGTGGTGGAAAGTGAGAGGTTGTTTGCGGTGGGACTGCAGTTTTCTAGGAATCGAAGCGATGCGAGGATGTATGGCATATGGCAAAAGGTTCATTTTACATTGCACCGCGCAATATTAGCTTTATTTCTGATGTTAAGAGTGGCTCGATTTATTTATTTGCATTTTCGATAATAACGATTACCTTTTTTTTTTACATACAATTGAAACTATCGAAAGTTTTACCATGACCATGAGATTAATTTAAAAATCCTTAATAGTATTTTCTCTCTATAATAAGGAGAACATATTCAGAACCAATGGAAACTAAAAAGTTTACAAAATCGATAAGATATTGAATAGTAATCGATAGTAATAGTAATTGTTTCATTTTAACCAAAGGAAAATGTGCTATTATTATTAATCTTTTGATTTAAAATATAGTTCGCTGATTTAATCTCCATTAATCAGATCTCGAACGATTGTTCACGAGGCTCTGATACTGCGGATGAATCTCTATTTCATGACGACCGCCCATTTGTCTGCCCAAATCTTTGCCTTTGCTCTTTCTCGCCAAGTTCTATCATTCTCCACATCTCTTCCGCTTTGGTCGCTCTTTCTCAGATTTTCCGACGGGCCGTCGTAACTGTTTCGAAATTCGTGTTTTTATATTCGATTTTTTCGCCAGTTGGGCCAGTCGGCCGAGTGAAACTGAAATGAAAGCGCCACATTTCCCCCATTCTCCTCATTTCCTAGCAGCGAAAGTCGAGGCCAAAACGGAATAGCAAATAGGAAACAAAACTGAAAAACCATAACACCAATCAACGAAAACCAAACACGCAGTTTTTCAACAAATTCCACGCGAAAATCCATGAAACTGTGCATGCCTGGGCAAAAGTCCATAAAACAAAATTCAAATACCAAACTAACGTCCAGAGAACAAAGAATTAGGAAGAATTATTCCTTATTAAGTGAAGTGAGTGAACGAGAACGAAGGAAGTATCTTCGAATCGCATTCCAAAACGACGCAAACAAATCAAAATATAAACAAGTTGTGTGTAAATAATATAATATACATAAATATAGGCGAGTGCGTGGGGGGTGGTGACACAAACACACGAGAGAACTGAGAAGGAGCACTCACATCAACATACATTTCTATCAGAGAGGGGAAGGTCATGGGAAAATTCGCAAAGATGACAAATGGAAAGTGTGGATAAGATCAGGAAAGGCAGAGTAGAACCCCTCGGACTGAAATAATATTAGATTTATTTTTCGATTTCCGATTGCCATAAATATAGTTTCAGATAGATTTCTGGGAAATTCCGATTACTCATTATTTGAAATTCAAATCAAAGCTAATTTTTATAGATTATTATTCCAAAAATATAAACATACCAACTAACTCATTTTCTTGGCGCTGGTTTTCATATCCATACATACATATGTACATCCATAAGTATACGTATAAAAAGAAAATCTTATTTTTGACATTTATCAACGTGTTAGCATTTATTAAACTGAATATGTTTTGTATTTTATTATGTTTTCAACATTCTTGTATCGCCCCATTAATGACATGTTCAAAAATTGAAAATGTTCATATGTATATTATAAGAAATTTGTTATATTTTTAAGGAAATATATCTGAATGTATAGCTACAGGAGTAAGTTACCAGTTTCCCCGAGACTAGAAGATTTTGAGATATCAATTTTGGGGCCCTTATAAATAATAACAACAAATTAGTTTGAGTCTTTCCACTTGTTAATTTACTTAATTTTGTTCCTATACAAGGGGATTCCCAGTTTTGTACTTTTCGATATTATGGCCGATTTTAGATAAAGAAAATCGATAGCCGATAAGTTTAACGGCCATTTCTATTTATTTAACCCCAATTAATTTCTCCTGGTTATTTGCAGCTCAAGAAGAGCCAGGAGCTTCAGAAGCAGCGGCTTTTCCACACGTTCCAGGAGCAATCGAAGCAGATGGAACTGGAGCACAAACTCCAGCTGGAGCACAAGTATCAAGTGAGTAGACGACACAGGCCTTTGGGCCTCCTCTAATTTGTATCTTCTGGTTGTTGCTGCTGCTGCTTTTAATTCTCTTTTACAAACAATAATAATAATAATAAATAATGTGAATGATGTGACGGCTGACTGTGTCTGTGTGGGCAGGCAAAAATCGAAAATAAAAACAAACCGAACAAACAGCCAAGCCAAGAAGTGGCAGAGAATTGAAATGGAATGAATTTATAAATACATATAAATATATAATATAATATTATCGTGCCGGAAGTGTCGGAACTGAGCACTGAACTGTCCGATGCCCGATGACTAAGGCCACTCCGTCTTCGCCAAATATTCCCCCCCGTTGTCCGCTTCTGTCTATTATATTCCAGAAAAATGTCTCATTAATGCCGACAGCAGCATCTAAATTCTTACCTAAATCACATAAGCTCACAATTGTGGCAGAATAAAGGCACTTGGTGTGCCGGTAAAATGATTTCCTCGTTGGTTTAGGTGGCGATATGGCAGCAAGCAACAGCAACAGCCACAGACAAACAATAACAATTATGCATTTAATTTCTTTTACTTCCCTCCGTCACCACCAAAAAGCTTATACAAAATACAAACAAACAAACAAATATCTCTCGAATTTATTGTAATTATTCAGTTTGCGGTGAATTCACATGGCGCTTTCCAGGAATTGCGGGATCAGACCATGGTAACCGCCGCCGCTGCCGCTGCTGCGGTGGCCGAAGAGCAGCATCGCCATCAGCAGCAGCAGCAGCAGCAGCAGCAGCAGCAGCAGCAGCAACATCAGCAGCAGCAGCAACGCGAACAGCAGCAACAGCGCGATCGCAGGGAAAGGGAGGTGATGAAGCGCAAGGAGAACTGCAGCGCCAACGCTAGTCCCGAGGTCAAACAGATTCTCAATGTAAGCCCAGACCACAGGTCTCATCCATCCCCAGACCCAATTTCACAGCCTAAAAATTCTGCATTCCTTTTTTCAGTGCTTCATCATGAGTCGCAAGTCGCAGGCGGCGGCATCCAATGGCACAACGACAACTTCCCCCTACAGGAATCGGTAAGATTGCACTTTCAGTATAGAAAAACCATAACTTTCTAATTGTTTATATTACTGAGTCCCCTTTTAATACCATTTTATACTTGCAGCGGCGTGGTGAAGAGCTCCTCGGGCGAATCGCTCCCAGCCGGAACGGTGACCAGTGCGCATCCGTACAAAATACCTCAGCCGCCCTCCTCACTGCTCAAATATGAATCTGATTTCCCGCTGCGGAAGACAGGTGAGTGCAGTTGTGACCGACTAGGAATAGGAAACGTGTTGCTGCCACCTGCCAGCAGCAGGTGGCCAACGGCCATGGACCTCCAGCGCTCGGAGTTAGCTTTTTTGCCTGCCACGCTCGGAGTTATTGTCTAACCACAGATTGTGAATGCACTAAAATCTAGAAACAATTTCGAAGGGGGAACACAGAGGAATTAATATTATGCATTTTTTGGCGTTAGATAAGCTGTACTGTACGTAAGAGGTGCTTAAGCAAGCATTCCGATATATATATACCTTTTGTAATGTGAGTTTTTTAGGTAAGACTTTTGTTCAGCTTAAGGTCACTTATGAGACTCTTGAAATGGAATGTTAGTTAACATCAAATACTGATAGAAAGGCAGTGAATATAAAGTAATTGTTATGAGTTATTTGAGGCCTTAGTAACACTTAAAAATTCTTGAAAATAACTGAGAGTTAAATTAAAAAAATAAGCTAAATAGTTACATGTAAAGTCTAATTTTCGATATAGATAGTTGTAGTTTTCCCATATTAGTTGGTAATTATTTATTCAACTAAATAACTTCAGTGTTAAAGGGAATTATGGTTGATGTTATAGGGAAAAGTAGGATATAGGCAACGACTACAAAGGCATGAATAATCGCAGTTGAAAAAGTCTACTAACAAACTGCTAGCTTGTGTACAAGTCTCGCTTAAATCTTAACTAAATCTTAACTCTAACCCCGTCAAAAACTAACCCTTGTCCAACATCCTTGTGTGCACCGCTCTCGACACAGCATCCGAACCGAACCTGCTGAAGATCCGGCTGAAGCAGAGCGTCATCGAGCGCAAGGCCCGCATCGGCGGACCGGCGGGTGCGAGGCGCCATGAGCGCCTCCTCCAAGCGGCGCACCGCAGACAGCAGAAGAACTCTGTTCTCACAAGTACGTATCGAAACGAATTGAAGGAGTTAATGGCTGGGATCAGGGATTGGATATATTATTGTGTAGAAAATATAAAATTGGAATGGAAATCCTTTTTTTAGCCTATATATTAAAAAAAAGCAAGCATTTTAACTGAAGAGATCTTCAATCTATTCCTAAAATCCTAAAAACTTTTTGATTTAATTTAATTTTAAATTCTTAATAATGTTTTTATTGATTTATCCGAAGTAAATAAAGTGTTCGTTTGATATACCAAAATGTAAAGTATCGAAAAATATCGCAATATCCATTTTAGTTATAAACTATTTTGTACTTAATTTATTTGCTTTATTTTCAACTATATTGATTCGATATAATACACAGAATATCGACTTAACGCACATATGTAAATATATATCCCAACTTTAGATTTTCGATTTGCATATTAAAATTCGGTTCAAATATCGATCAAGAATCGATATTTTGTATCATTTTGAAACAGGAATAAGTAGTGGTTACAATTTATTTTTTTTTATGAAGCACCCGTCATATTGGTAACACTTTTGATTTGAAATTAGTTTTTAAATTTCTTAACGTTGTTGTCTTTTGTTTAATCGTTGTTATCGCTATTATGGCTGTTGTTTTTACCGCTGTTTTAATTAACATTAAAAAGACCAACTGCCTCAGCTGCCTTACTGATCGGTTAATACACTCAAACTAATCGCATTGCCCTCTTGTGCCGCCCAGATTGCAACAGCACTCCGGACTCGGGACCAAACTCACCGCCCTCGGCCACTGCCCTCACAGTGGGAGTGGTGGGCAGCCGTGGATCTCCGACCAGTGCCCCGATCCAGGAGGAGAACGAGGAGGGCAGCCAATACCAGCCGGGCCAGAGGAGCAGCATCAATGACCTGCCTCTGTTTAGCTCACCGTCGTTGCCGAACATCTCGCTGGGCAGACCGCATTTACCCAACTCGGCGCAGGCGCACGCCCAGGTTAGTGCCCAGGCGCAGGCTCAGGCCCAGGCCCAGGCTCAGGCGCAGGCCGCCCAGGTCAACTATGCGATGTTCGCGGCCCTACAGCATGTGGCCGCAGCCGGAGGCGGCGGACAACCGGGCGGCTACTACAATCCGCTGGGCATGTCGTTCGTGGGCCGGCAGCCAGCGCCGTTGGCCATGATCCCGGCCACTGGGATAGCGCCGCAGCAGCCGTCGCCAGTGGTGCGCAGCGCCTCGGCCACCTCAACTTCCTCATCACAGGCGTCGCTTGTGGGCGATGTGGCGCCGCCGCAGGCTCATGCCGCCTCCACCATTCTGCCCTCGTCCTCGTCCTACATGCAACAGCTGGGCGGCGTAACCGGATCGGCGGTTAATCTCCATGCTGTGGCTGCAGCGGCGGCAGCAGCGGCTGCTGGCTCACTGCCGCCCACCAATAGCCACGGTCATGGCCATCCGCACGGCCACGGTCACGGACATGGGCACGGACATGGTCATGCCCATGCTCACGCTCACGGACACGGCCATGCGCTGTACGGAGGCCATCAGCACAATGTACCCATTACAGATGCCCAGGTGGCGCAGGTGCATCTTCACAAGCAGGGCCACCGGCCGCTGGGTAGGACGCAGTCGGCGCCGTTGCCGCTGGGCCATCCGATGCTAACGGGAGCCGGGCAGCTGAACCTGGTGCAGACGCACTACGAAAATAGCGAGGTGAGTGGCAGAATAGCGCCTATGCATCTTACACCTTACTCAACACATGTTTTCTCTTCATGTGATCCCCCAGGCGGAACGGCAGGCCTACGAGCACCAGGTGCTGAACCAGAAACTCCGCCAGACCGTTCTCACCCGCAGCGGAGCAGCGGCTGCCGCGGCCGCTGCTGCCGGAGTGGGTGTGGTGCGGGAGGCGCAGCTAAAGGAGGAGGAAGACGACTCGGCTGCCGAGGTCATGGACCTCACCGACAAGAAAAAGCCGCCCAAGACGGTGCTGACGAGCACGATAGCGACCAGCACGTCCCAGAATCTGCCCGAGGCGTTGGCGGCGGCAGCTGCCGCCTACCGCACCCCGCCCTCCACGTCCGTCGCCGCCTCAACCTCCAGCAGCTCCACAAAGTCGGGGATTAAGCTGCGTGACCAGGAGTACCTGCAGCAGCAGAGAGAACAACTGTTGCTTTTGCAGCAGGAGGAGGAACTGGCCAAGGGCCTATTGCGACCACTGTCGCGGACACTCAGCAGTCCGCTGGTCCCGCTGGGGCCGCACGGTCTTAGCCAGATCCCGGACACCGGGCAGCAACCGGCTCCGATAGCCACCTCCTCGTCGGCCGACCACATACCGCCCGTGAACCTCTCGTTGCCGCATCGCCAACACCGCCAGATGATGAGTACCCTGTATGCCTCGCACCTGCGGCAGCACCACCAGCCGATGGCCAGCGGGTCGCCGCCCCACAAAGTCACCACAGGCCTGGCCTACGATCCGCTGATGATGAAGCACTCTTGCATCTGCGGCGACAACGCCCAGCATCCGGAGCACAGCGGCCGGCTGCAGAGCGTGTGGGCGCGGCTGATCGAGACGGATCTGGTGAAGCGTTGCGATCGCCTGCGCGCACGCAAGGCCACGCAGGAGGAGCTCCAGACGGTGCACACGGAGGCGCATGCCATGCTCTTCGGGTCCAACCAGTGTCAGCTGAGCAGGCCAAAATTGGAGAACACGCTTTCCGCTAGCTTCGTTCGCCTGTCGTGCGGCGGCTTGGGCGTTGATCTGGATACGACGTGGAACGAGAATCACACGGCCACCGCTGCCCGAATGGCTGCCGGCTGCGTGATTGATCTGGCCTTCAAGACCGCCAAAGGGGATCTGCGGAACGGTTTCGCGGTGGTCCGACCGCCTGGTCATCATGCAGAGGCAAACCTGGCCATGGGCTTCTGCTTCTTCAACTCGATAGCCATTGCGGCCAAGTTGCTGCGCCAGCGGATGCCCGAAATGCGGCGTATTCTCATCGTCGATTGGGTGAGTGTACAGATTCTTGCCGTTAACCAAAGACCTTAAGTGAACCTAATCCTTACTCTCTTTGCAGGATGTGCACCATGGCAATGGCACACAGCAAGCATTCTACCAAAGTCCCGACATTCTATATCTTTCCATACATCGACACGATGACGGCAACTTTTTCCCCGGCACAGGCGGACCCACAGAGGTTTGTTTTCGATTCGATTCCATTCGCCCACCGTCAGGAATATCTTGATTTTTGTATTACAGTGCGGATCCGGTGCCGGTCTCGGCTTCAACGTGAACATCTCATGGTCTGGGGCACTGAATCCGCCCCTGGGCGACGCCGAATATATCGCTGCATTCCGTACCGTTGTGATGCCCATCGCGCGGAGTTTCAATCCGGACATTGTGCTGGTCTCCTCCGGCTTCGATGCGGCCACCGGCCATCCGGCCCCGCTGGGCGGCTACCACGTTTCGCCGGCCTGCTTTGGCTTTATGACCCGCGAACTCCTCCAGCTGGCCAACGGCAAAGTGGTGCTTGCCCTCGAGGGTGGCTATGACTTGGCCGCCATCTGTGATTCTGCCCAAGAGTGTGTGCGGGCGCTGCTCGGCGATCCAGCCGCTCCGATAGCCAAGGCCGAGTTGGAACGGCCGCCCTGCCAGAATGCCATCAACACGCTTCAGAAGACGATAGCCATTCAGGTGTGTTTCGATCTCATCCAGCCTCCGTGCACCCCTCTGACCTTTCTCTTTCTCCCTCTAACTCTCCTTCCTCTCTATCATATCCGCAGCAAACACACTGGCCGTGTGTTCGGATGCTGGAGCACACGGTGGCCCTGTCGGCTCTGGAAACGCTCAAGGTGGAGCATGACGAGTCCGAGACGATCAACGCTATGGCCGGCCTCTCGATGCAGTCGATGCACAGGTGGGTATTGGCCACTGATTACCTATATTGACCGATATTAAGCCAATTTGTTAACAGAACCCTCTCACGCGATGATTCTGAGGAGCCGATGGATCAGGATGAAACCAAATAGACGGCGATGCAGGCGGAGGCAGAGGCAGCGGCAGGGAATCAAGATCTGGAGGAGCTGGGCGTGGCTGGGGAGGGAAAGGGATAGGGGATAGCTGCTCAATGCACATATTTAGTTATATTTGTTGTAGTTGAATTGATTGTTGTTGCTGTTGTTGTTGTGGCGCTCGCTTGCAAATTTGTTGTCGTTGTCAATCATCGTCTATAGCCAAGTCCCATCTCGCTGCTGCTCGCTCTCGGTCTCTCTCTCCTTCTAGCCTTTATAGTTTAACCTCTTTATATTATTATTTTTTTTTTGCTAGGAAACATCGAAGGGTGGTAACAAGAGAGGGTGGGAAAGAAAGGAAGAAGCAGAACAGGGCCTAAAGTTCAAAATGGTGGCTGTGCCTCCAAAAAAAAAAAAAAGAAATCTTATAATAGTACTAATTAGAAGAAGAAAAAACTAATCAAATCTTGGGAATTTTATATGAATATATAGAATATATATGTATAAATTATGAATGATCTATGATATATGTACTATAATTATTATATGTACATGTTGTATGTAAAGAATTTAGTTTGTAGAATTGAGACTTTTTTTCCTTGTTTTTCAAGAGGACAAACGCACACACACACACACACACAACTCAATTTAGATCGTTATGTACATGTGTATGTACACATGTATGTGTCAGATGTCCAGTGTGTTTCTTCTACAGAATCCTTTTCCCAAAGAATATCAAGCCCACACAGAATCAGCCAGAGGAAGAGAGAACGAGGGCGAGAGCTTGAGCGATAGATAGAGGATTACATGTTATGTAGACCGCATTAGCTGATAAACGAGGGATATAGGAAGAGAACTGGGAGAGAGCTGAACAAGTAACAACATGAATAGGACAAGTTCTGACAAGCGGAAACTGAGAAATCTTTTTTGTACAATTTATAGTTTAGTGCAAGTTTCAAGTACAACATAATATTATTTAATTAAAAAAGTCGATATATATCTATTGTGCAATAAATGTGAGAGGAATGTAAATCGAGTGCAGAGCAGAAGCGAAAACACAAAAAGCCACAAAATAAGTGAAAGCAAAATGCAAAAAAACATAAACCTAAACGTAAATGTAAACAAACTGAAACTAAAAACTACAACTTAAAACTAAAAACTGAAAACTAAACACTAAAAGCTAAAACGAATAAGTAAAGAATTGTTGTTAAATGTTGCAGAGATCTTATATACGTATGTATACCTAATAATTGTTACAATAATACCCAATATTATAATAAATGCACATACATATGTATGTATGTGGCCGTAAAATAACGATAACGATGTTAAACAAATGTCTGAAATGAAGTAAAACTATTATTATATGTAAATAAAACACGGAGCAACGTGAACCATTTTAATAAAAAACAAAAACAAAAGCAAACCCACATTACACACAGTCACGCTCATACATATACAGCCTGGGCAGGACCCGAAAAGGCGCGATAATGGGGAAATATCGAAAGAAATATCTGTTAGAAAACAAAAAAAAAAATTACAAAAAAATTAAAACAATTTATTAAGCTGTTAGCCGCTGTAATTGTGTTTGTACTCGTGTACCTTTAGCTGTCTAAGGCCATCTCTGTCTAACTTGCTACCTGTACCACGAAAGATCACTTTTAAAGGACGACGGAGCCAGGAGCAGCAGGAGAAGAAGAACAACGAGAGACGGATACGGATGGGATCCAACTGGATGAAACCATTGTTAACAAAAAATAGCAACTTGAAACTAAACAAACTAAGAGATACCGATGAAAATGTAACTATTATGCTAAGCGAAGGACAGTTGACATTACCAGAAGGAGAGTTTTCCCTCCATAATTCCTATCTTGTTTATTTTTGTTTTTGGTTTTTTTTTTTTAAAGTTACCTCCCCGAGGTTATCTTTAATGTTAATCACAAAACGAAATTCGACATAAATCCAGCTGAAAAAAAATAAAACCCCAAAGAGAAATGATGTCCTTCAAATGATAAAAAGAGTTAATAATAAATATTGTTGTTGCGCACTGCAAAAAAACAAGAAAAAAAAAACAAAAACATAATATTAACTAAAGAATATTCCGCATTTGCTAAGGAATGTCGCAAAGCAAACGGTTTTAGCGAATGAAAACAAAATCAAATATTTATATTTTGTTTATTATTGCACAAACAAGTCCAGAAAACTGAAACAATTAAGAGTAAACTAATGTGTGTCGCTTTTTCTAAACGAAATAAAACGAAAGAAATCGTCAAAAGTGCGTTTTTTATTATTTTATTTTGTTTATATTTTTGCTCGCTCCTTATCGCCGCTGACCCAGATAAACAATCATCGGAGCCGGGCCAGATTGGCCGGTGGATAGATAGACCCCCATGAAGCAGGATTGCACTTTGGTCCACCTCGAAATGGGGTGGACCTATGGATGTATATTAGGTATGTTCTTATGAATTTCTCTTTACATTATATTGAAAGATATTTAAACAGAAATTAAAGCTAAGGTGCCATGAAAATATGCGGAATATGGAAAATTGCAACTCAATACTTTAAATACATATAATATGTATGTATATGTAGGTATATCTTCGTTTTTTTTAAATATTTATTTATAGAATTATTTTACCATGTCATGTCAGTTTTTTGTTTAATTTGCCCAAAAAATATAACCAGCAAATCTTATTATATTAACATAAAAACTTATTTTAAAAATTATTTTTAAAAAACTCTTCTAAATAAAAACTTATTCGAATTCAGGTTCACCCTAAGGCCTAGGTTGAGATACATATGTATGTACATACTTGCTGAGCAACTCAGCTCAGGAATGGCAAAGAGTCAAGCGAAGCAGTGGTGCTGGCACCCAGTGTACTTATTAGGGGGTTTTTATTTAAGTGATTCTTTTGGCTTAAAACCATTTATTATAAATAAAATAAATAATGAAATAAATAAAATTTACCATCATAGAAGCTTCCAAAGCAGTTTTCCTGGCTTCCTTTGAGCAGTCTTAAGATTCAGACTTCCGGATGCATCGATGAATGGATCCCCCTTTCGGGACGCCTTTGTCGCACCGCTCTGCAGTTTGTTGCGAAAACCGCAGCTGGCGTACATTGAGTGGATCAGTGCAAGTCAGTTGGCCGAGTGGGCAAGGTGCAGAAAAATATACATATACATCAGAACATCAGAACATCAGATCAGGCAATCAGCGGGGAAAGCCAGCTATCGCCATGTCAGTGAACCCCGATCTGCAGAGGGAGCGGGCGGCGGCCAGCTTGGACAGCGAGGACTTTGCCCTCTGGTGGGCTGGCGGAGCCTCGGAGCTAGCCGAGCGCCGCGCCCTGGAGCGCCGCTTCTACGAGGACCCAGAGCTGGAGGAGCCAGTGCATCCCAGCTGCCTGTCCTACAAGGAGCGCTACGAACAGACCGTGGCCCGATCCACACGCTTCCTGGTGAAGCTGCGTCAGTGGCAGCGGGAGAAGCAGCCGCAGCTGGATCTCAGCGTCAATCTTCTTCGCGACTTTCGGCTTCTTCTCTCGGGTCCCCTGGGCACAGGACTTTTCCAGCAGAGCTTTCCGCTCCGGCTGCACTTCTCCATGTTCATGACCACGCTGCTGAGCCAGGGCACCGAGGAGCAGCAAGCCCAATGGCTGAACCGGGCCTGGCACATGGACGGCGTGATCGGGACCTATGCGCAGACGGAGCTGGGCCATGGAACCTTTGTCCGTGGCCTGGAAACCCGGGCGGATTACGATCCGGAGCGGCAGGAGTTCGTCCTGAATACACCGACGCAGAGCTCGTACAAGTGGTGGCCCGGTGGCCTTGGCAACACGGCTAATCTCATCATTGTGTTGGCCCAGCTCTATGTGAAGGGCCAGCACCATGGGTTGCAATCCTTTCTGGTGCGAATCCGGGATGAGAGGACCCACGAACCACTCCCCGGTATCGATGTGGGTGACATTGGGCCTCGGATGGGCGGCAACGGTGTCAACAATGGGTTTCTGGGGCTGCGCAACGTGAGAATTCCGCGCAATCAGATGCTAATGAAGAATGCCCAGGTGCTGGAAGATGGAACTTTCATCCAGGGACGGCCGCCACTGCTTCTTTACGGCACCATGGTCTATGTGCGAGTCATTATCCTGAGAGATGTCCTTTTCGGCCTGTTGCAGGCGGCAACCATTGCAACAAGGTGAGCTGGATAGATTATGATTCCATCGTCCGTGGTACTTATAAACTCTTCCCCCCCCCCAGATATTCCGTGGTGCGTCGCCAGAGCCCCATTGAGGACAATCAACCGGAGGTTTCCGTGCTGGACCACATCACGCAGCAGGCCAAAATCCTGCCGCAGATAGCGCGCGGCGTGTCCTATCGCTTGGTGGCCGACTGGTTGTGGCGCTTCTACGAGAGCGTGCTCCAGCAACTAGAGGCCAACAACGCCCGCAACTCGCTGCCGGAGCTGCACGCCTTGAGTTGCTGCCTCAAGGCGGTGGCCACTGACGAGGCCACCGAGGGCGTGGATCGGCTGCGGAAGAGCTGCGGCGGTCACGGCTTTCTCTCCTCGGCCAACTTTGACAGCATCCACGGCCTGACAGCGGCTGCCTACACGTACGAGGGCGAGTATACGGTGCTTCTCCTCCAGACGGCTCGTTTCCTGGTTCGCCAGTATGTGGACAGTCTGAAGCGGAAGGTCCTACCGCCCAGTGTCACCTATTTGAGGGACACGACCCGCCTCGTCTGGGGCAAGAATCTTACAGCCAATTGTGCTCGCGCCTTAGAGATCGCCGCCCTGGAGCAGGTGCGGCAGGCGTGGCAGAGCCAGAGCAGCCACCAAAGGGGTAAGGTCAGTGGTCAGATGGCCAGCAATCTGGCTGGCAGACAGCTTACCGCAGCCGCCGTGGCCCACGCCCATGCCTTCTTCACACGCAACGCTCTCGATGAGCTGGAGCGCCTGCGGAGGACAGGAATTTCAGCCGGTGTCTCCACTGTGCTGGGACAATTGGTGGAGCTGTTCGTCTTGGACACATTCCTGCGACAGTCGGGCTCTGTTTTGCGCTGGAACAGCATAACAGGCACCCAGCTGCGACTCGTCGAGAGTCGCTACGAGGAGCTGCTGTCCAAGCTGCGTCCCAATGCGGTTGCCCTGGTCGATGGCTTCGATTTCCACGATCGCGTCCTAGGATCCACGCTAGGCTGCCACGATGGACGTGTGTACGACAGACTCATGGCCGAGGCGCGAAGGAATCCACTGAACCAGGAGCCGGTCAATGCCTCCTTTCACAGCCACCTGCTGCCCATGATGCGGGGCAAGCTGTGATGTTTATACCTTATATACTTTGAAAATGTACATAAATATTTTTTATCCTTTTCCGTTATATGCGTGTTTGTTTTTTTTTGGTTGGTTTCCTTCTAAATAATACATAAGAATATTCAAAAGAAACAAAACGAAACCTTTAAACACAAGATATTCCTAGATCCTTATAATCCCCCCATATAAAACTGATTACTAGCAGAATTATCTTACATTTCGTCGGAACATATACATTGCTTTTAAAATCCTTGTCACGTTTAGTTAATTAAAGTGTAAATGCACAATCATATGACATTCTTATTCCAACTTAATCTCTCTCTTAATAGCCTATGATATCTCCGCAGACAAATCTCTTGTTTACATTTATAAAAAAAAAACAAAACACTAAAAATTTGATAAAATAAAATAAAGTTAAATGCTTAGAGCACGGAATAAAACAGTAAATAAATAACAATTCAAATTATTTACAGAAACAATTTATAATTGAATATAAAAGCAAAAATAATAAAAGAACAGAGAGACGTTGAGATAGAGAGATGAGGATGAGGATGAGGGACACTACATGAAGTCATCCGACTCGTTGCCGGCATCATAGTTGGTGCGCATATTCTCAGTCTTTTGGAGGGACGCATAGCTCCGCAGCTCCGCTTCCAGTTCCCGCTGCTTGGCCGCCTCCTTTTCCTGCTCGCGACGTTCGCGCTGCAGCTTCTTTTGGTCCTGGCGCTCGGCGGCATCGCGTGCTTCCCGCTGCCCACGGAAATCGGGATGCTCCTCCTCCGTCTTGGTCTTGTTGAGACGATTGACAATCTCGTTGACACGCTTCTCCAGCTTAATCTTACGCACCGCCTTCTCGTCGTGATAGGCCACCTGGCCGGGCTCCATGCCCGGCGTTTTCTTTAAATTCTCCCACATGGTATAGACCACCTCCAGGTTGTTCACCTTGTTGCCCTGGATGCTGTTGGCCTTGCACAGCTGGGCTGCATCCACCAGCACGTCGCTGGGAATGTCGTCGATCGTCTGGCCGCGGTGCAAACGCAGATAAACGTGCGCCGACGACAGGTTGTTCACATGGAACCAGACATCCTCCGGCCAGCCCCAGCGTATGAGCTCCTCGTTCTCGTACTTGTCGCGTCCCATGTATAACATCGCCGCTGGCTGCACCACGTTGCTCTTGAAGTAGAACACCATTTCGGGAATCGGGTCTAATTACTATTTAATATTTAATAGAAAACAAAAATATGTTCAAAGTGAGCATTAGAGGTGGAACATATTCGATGGCGGCACTATCGATTACACCGATGGTTCTTCGTGAAGTTTATCGATTGCACAATTATAATAATAATTATTATGCACATTATTAGTTATTTACTTGAGTGTGCACTAAAGCTTTCACTCATTAAGTTAATACTTCCACTCATTGCTCTTACATTGAAGTTGAGTTACGTTAATGGTGTAAGCATGTGCAGCCCGAAAGTATGCAATGAATTTTTTTTGCCGAACTGTCAGGCCACCCTTCCCCTCGCCTACAAGCTCTAGTTCATACTTTGGCCGCTTGATAGCGTTTTCATTCTTATAACCCTTTCTAAATATATTTTAGAATATGTTTTAACAGTAACTGAGTCATTTCCGACCCCATGAACATTATATATTCTTAATCAGCATCAACAGGAGCAGGATATTGGTAAAAAATTTACGATATTGGTACAATATTTACGATATTCAAATACGATATTGGGACAAGATTTACGATATTCAAATACAATTTACGATATTCAAATATTATTTACGATATTCAAATACGATATTGGTACAAGATTTACGATATTCAAATACCAATTACGATATTCAAATACGATATTGGTACAAGATTTACGATATTCAAATACGATATTCAAATACGATTTACGATATTCAAATACGATATTCAAATACGATATTCAAATACTATTTACGATATTCAAATACGATTTACTATACTCAAATATGATTTACGATATTCAAATAAGATTTACGATCGAGATACCAGGCGAACAGAAGGCAGCAGCAAGCAACTTGAAACTGGTATAAACTGTTATAAAATAGCCAAGTTTCGAACCTTATTGGTTTGAAACTTGGCTACGTTTTTATAACAGTTTATACCAGTTTCCAGTTGCTTGCTGCTGCCTTCTGTTCGCCTGGTATCTCGATCGTAAATCTTATTTGAATATCGTAAATCATATTTGAGTATAGTAAATCGTATTTGAATATCGTAAATAGTATTTGAATATCGTATTTGAATATCGTAAATCGTATTTGAATATCGTAAATCTTGTACAAATATCGTATTTGAATATCGTAAATGGTATTTGAATATCGTAAATCTTGTACCAATATCGTATTTGAATATCGTATATAATATTTGAATATCGTAAATATTGTACCAATATCGTAAATTTTGTACCAATATCGTAAATATTATATTATTATCATAAATCTTATTCCAATATCGTAAATCTTATACCAATATACGAAATAAAGCTAAGTTTTTAAAACATATTGGTTAAGCTATTAAAAACTAGCATATCAAAGGTGATATGATCGATGTAAAACTTATACAATATTCTGTAAATAATGGGCATTTGTAATACAAAAGAAATATATGGAAATATTATATAATTTTAACTTTAAATGCATTCAGTTTGTGTGTGAATACTTAATGAACTTCCCTTTTGTATCTGTCAAATCGTCAACGAAATATTCTACAATATCCTCATATTTGTTTTCTAAATTACCAAAAATTTAATATTTTTTTTACTATTTTTAGTACTATTATTTTGCCCTTAGGTGCACACGATGGTGTTCCTTTTGCGAAAGCTGTTTTCGGCAGACAATCTCACGTTTTCGCTGTTAACTGTTTTATCAGCTGTCTGCCACGACTCCCAGATAATGTGTACAACAGTTTTTATTAAGTTCCAAAGATTCTTTTTTTGTATTATTTATTACCACTTGGGGTTTGGCTCAGAGATCCCCGTGAATAATTGATTTAAATGTGCAACTTCGCTTGCGTTGATTGATTGATTTTGACGAGAACAAGGGAATTTTTTAGGGAGAAACCCCCACTGGAGAAAGGGCTCTATAATTATCGGCAAGGGCAGGAATGACGTGAGTTGGTAACCAGAAATTGCCTACGGCTGCGATAAATCAGTCGAAATGCGAAACCAAAAATCAAATTTTCACTTGGCCCTTGTCGCTGATCGCTGGCCATAAATAACTTCTCGTTTCGCTCGGCTTAAATTTCGTTTATATTAAGTGCACAGCAAGAAAAGTAAGATCAATAGATCAATAGAGATAGATTATTATTGATTATTGGAATTTACATTTGTACGTGCCTAAAAAGGAAACATTTACGCTGTATTTTATTAAATTATTTACTAAACTAAACCTAGAGCTCAAGGGGTGCTAATATTATTCCTTTTTTTTGTATCCAGACTCCAAGGTTTTACCATGTTTTGTTTACCAAAGTTTAATATAACCTTTTGTTAATAACTTTAATAATTTTACGTTTTTTCTCTGCCTACATTCATATGCATTAAATTAATAGCAAAGCCTTTTTTCAGCCATTTTTTTTATTGTTACTAATGATAATCCAATTTGCCTTTGTATTTTTTTTCTGTCTGCGTTTTTTGTGTGCTTTTTTTACTGTCTGAAGCCCAGGGCCTTTGTTTAAATGGGTTGATTCGTTTAAATATTAAGCCATAAATATTTGAACCTGTCAAATTGTCTAAATTGGCACAATCGCAATTTAAATATTTGCCGCTAGACAAAGTTCTGCGCTCCGAACTCGTTATTACAATAGATTGTATCTACGGGAACCTGTGGTCTACCTGTGGCTACCACAACCTGTGGCTCGGATTTCGTTAATTAAAGTGGCGCGATCAATTGCGTCCATGTGGTACTATTTACACCCAAGTCCGGACCCGATATGGCCGCGTGGCAGCGGCGTGCATCGCTCCCGGCGATAAGCAAAGCCCGGAGGTCCAAAAACCGTCCACAGCTGACGCTCCAACGTAGTGCCGGCATTAGAATTAACACATTCCGCTCGATATCGCGCATAATTTATGCACCTCTTCCGCAGACAGGAGAATATGGCAGAAACAAGACAGGCGAGAGAGAGAGACGGGTCTGATAAGCTAAGTATTTTGGCTTCTGGCTTTTGGCCAACTGCAGCCGCTGCTGTGATCGGCTGCCTCGTAAACAGAACAGAATTTTCATTAACGAAACATTTGTGTTTACCCTGAAGATATACCCTGAATTCAGGCGAAGGCTTCCCTGGTTTTTTCTGGCCTTTTGATGGAAATATTAATGGCCAATAATTTGTACATATTTTAATTCTTTAAAGGCCTCTTTTATGGTATTAATAATATAATAAATAGCTAATAATATAATAAAGAGCTAAAGCTGAAATGCTAGCAATATGGCTCAATCAGAAATGATATCGTAAATCCCGAAATGCTTACGCATAAAACGTGAGTGGCAATTATCGGCAGATTAGTGGAGTCATAAATATAAAATAAAAACAAATTGAATTGTTTACGCCAAACGTTACTTTTTTTTATTAATATGGTAGAGGGATTGGAGAGTTGGTTTGAGGGTATACAAGCAGCTACCAGGTGACAAATTTCCCGCTCTGGGCTCTTGGTATAAAGGCCCCCCGTCTTTTCACCTGACCCCGCGCCAGTGTCAAGTTCGTTGTCAATGTCGTTCGATTGAGAGCAGCGAGAACCAGGCAGACAGGGAGACGTGGGCAGGGAGAGAGCGAGGAGCGAGATTCGCGAGAGAAACCAGAGATAGCGGGGAGAAGGGGGGGGGGG